>JAPYYS010002274.1:0-10547 GCA_030522525.1 Campopleginae sp. 14b
TATATATATAGAGGTATAAGCATATAATGGAGAGACGCGAGGAGATATCGATTGAAACGAGAATCTCGCATTCGCGCATTCCGTCACTTCATCCATCTCTATTTTGCTCGGTGCTCGACAATGCCTGGATTTCCAGACGACGAATTCTCTCTCGACTGTGGAGCGCGTCTCCGCGAGGAGTCTATGAACTATGGAGGTAAGAGGATAGTGATAGAAAGTAGGAGCCTCCATTTTCTTATACAGAGCGTCGTCCTTCTTCATTCTTCGATAATCTATGCCCGATAGAGAGGGCCGCGACGTTGCAATCTCGCGCGATACTTTAAAAGGAATTCGGAGGCTCCGAGTATTAAGTCTCAAACTTTACGAACTCGAATAATGGCGATTAATTAATTTACATTATGGTCTTTATGAATATAAACGCATATATAGAGGTCAGAGGGGAAAAAACGGTTTGACGATAATATTCGGTGCTTATGAGCCGCAACGAGTTTTTAAAGCCTGCACGTTTAATTCTTCGTGCCTCTTGCACGAAGGATCGCCCCACACCCTTCTTATTTCTCAACTTTTCTCTCTCATCCTTTTTTGCTTGTCTTTCTCTCTCCCGCGCGGCCTCATAATCTGCCTCTTTCTCTGTTCTTTTCATACTCGAATAACAAAAAAAACGGTAAAGAAAGAAAAAGTTCGAGACTCGCCGCCGACTTTCCGACAAAGGAATAAAGAAAAGAAAACAACTAGCTATATATGCTGCGCGCTGCTCTCTCGAAGGATGGCATGGCGATCTGTGGTGTGCCTTCGGTCCCTCACAAACTTCTTTCTCTATCTCCATTCCCCGTCCTCTCTCTCGCTCTCTCTCGTTCGTGCTGTTTACGTTGTATCGCTCTCGCCGGTCCGAGAGAGAGACGAGAGCACAACATTTCTCTCTCGCGCTCCTCTGTGGGCGCGGTACGGTACTAGAGGGCGAGGAGGTGCTCGGTGGGGCGGGAGAGAAGAACGGACAACGCTTTACGAAAGCAATGGCGTAGGTAGCGAAGTAGCGCTCTTTCGATCTTCATTGACGAGAGTGCACGCATAAAAAATGACGAAAAGCTTGATTTTCATTGTCGGGACAAAAAATGCCTCGGCGTAAATAAAGTTTTTTTTATTCAATGCTAATTTTAATTCAGCTCTCGATGATCAATCATCGCGAGGATAGAGACATGAAATAGAAAGCCAGCTGTGACGACCTGTCCAATGCTCAAATGTATAATTCACGTTTCCTACGCGGTGAAAAATAAAAGGAAAAAAAAAAAAAAAAAAAAAAAATATTAAGAAAAAAAAAGAAAATTAAGCCAAAAAAGAAGCAACTGGAAAGGACCGAGGAGGCGCGGCGAAAAAGCCTCCGGGCATTTTAAGTATAACCTACTATATATGGGCAAATCGGCTCTTCGCGAGAGCACCGCCTGAACCTCGTGTGGTTGCCTTTCGTTCCATTCATGCCCCCGGGAATCTCTCGCGACGTCCGTGTTTCCTTCTGAATATTTACAATCTTATTATAGTACCAAATACATACATACGTGTATGTGTGTGTCTGTATACGCGAGTCTTGGACGCTCGAATGTTATTTTTCAATTGGCAATTCGAGCGCTTCTTCATTCACCGTTTCTCCGCAACAGAGTTAAACCGCGACTTGAGCAAATTCATTAAATCACTTTTGCAAGCTTCTCCGGAATACAAAGTCTTTTCACTCCGTACCTTTTCATTATTTGATTTATCGACTTTCTCCAGTTTCTAGCTCTGTTCCCCGTACGTACGTGCTCGAAATCAACCAAAACAATATAACCTTGAATGACCTTGTTTCAATAGAGACGAGATATTTGCGCGAAAATCGGTTGGCGTGTGACGCGTGCTGCCGTAAAAGAGCCCAAATTACTTGCGCGATCTTTATTCCGCTCCTTCGAATTTTGGCATTTTCGCCGGAAATGTTACGCGCGCGATGTACACACGTGAGGAAATTCTCAATTCTCACCGAATAAATATCGAAACATCGTGTTTTCCTGGTTCGTGATGCCACGCCGATTTTTATATCGACATTCCGCGGTGCGCAGCGTTTAGAGGTTATGAAATTAGTCCTACCGACGTTTTCGGGTGGAGATTCGTCCCGGGACGAAAAAAACGATCGTACAACCTTAAGGTGAGGGATCAGTCGCTATCTCGAAACTGTGAGTGCGAGAGAGATAGCTGCAATTTTCGAAATTGGATAACTTCGACACGATTTGATCAATAAAAAAAAGCCCCTGTCAGCGTATTTTTGCCATTTTTCCGCGTACGCTGACAGGGCCTTTTTTTAAATAGTCAAACGACGGCCGAAAATTTCATTTCGAAAATTCGAGGTGAGGTTAGGTGACTGATCCATCACCTTAATGAAGGTCCATCAGGCTCGAATGGAGCGAAATAAAAGATGGAGACGATTGGCAAGCGGAAAAAGTCTCTGAATTGAGAAGAAAAAACGGATTACACATGATTTTTATGCCCATTTGCCTTTTTTCCCATTTTCTGGAACAGTAACTCGCGGAATAATTCATCCCGATATTTGACATGCACTCTTTGTGTGTCTGAAGCCTCAAAGAGACAAAAGGAAGACACAGACATAGATAAAAGATAAAAAAACGTCGTGTGTAGGTTCGGCTAAAAGTTGGCAAGATACAAAGTAAGAGGACGCAGAGCTTTCAGTGCTTTTAGCCGTTCGGTGCGCCATCAGAGTGCTCCAACGATTCTCCACAATATCTCTCGGCTTTTAAACATATTTTTTTGTAACTCGAACGAAAGAGAAAGAGAAGAGACACTCATGAAGATCGGGAAGCCTCAGCAAAAGCCAGAGCGTTGCTTTTACGCTTTTCATATAAAAATCTTAGCGTGTGTGTGTGTGTGTGTGGGTAATGTTCTATAAACTTATAGTGTGCTATATAGGGGATAGTACTATAGGACATATAAATAACGAGCCCGGTGCGACTGTAATCTCTCAGCGCCAGTTGGCCGCTCTCACTTTGAGGCCCGGTCGACGGGTCGTTTGATCTTCTCCTCGACTCGTCCTCTCGCGCTCTCCTATCCATCTTTTTCCCCCTCCCCCACGTCTTGTTACTCGCTTTGCTTTTTCCCCTACCCCTCGCTCACGCTCCATCATCATCCACCGCTTCGTACGCTTCGCTCGCCCTCCCCCCTCTCCCTCCCCCGTCCATCGTACTCCGCGAGCGCTCGAGCCTGCCATCTCCTTCCGTGCATGTGCATCAATGCTGGAGGAACGTTCATCATACACGAAAAGGGAAATGCAACAACGAGCAGCATTAACGGAAACAAATGCAGTTTTTAGTTCGGGATTTACGGAGTTTGGCTTGGTTTTTTTTGGGTTGTCATTTTTTCGGGGCTTTTGCTCGTTGTTTGCAGGTTTTTGGCGGTTTCTGTTGGCGATATTGACGCCGGGAAATTCAATTTTTTTTGGGATATTCTCTCGAGCTTTCTATTCATGTTTTAAGGCCGTTTGTTTTTTTTTTGTTTTATTATGCGGACGAAGGTATAACTGTATAGAGGGAAGCGTAACCCGCGCGGGTACACGTGGAACTCGTGTGAAGCAGTGCTGGTGCTGGTGTGTGCTTCTGTTGTGCTTTCACCGCGCGTCAGCCGAGTCTTCTTGGTTAGCCTCTGTTGTGATGATGCCTTCCTTCTCTCGTACGATTACGTTCGCATTCTGCTTCCTATACTGAGAGATTTACGCGAGCTTCGCGTAAAAAATACTCCGGCTCTTCGCCTCTCTCGCCCTGTTGCCCTCTCTCCACGTCTCTCTCTCTCTCTCTCTCTCTCTCGCTGGGTTTCTTACTCACGTCACAAGTTTCCGAAAGCATTAGCGCGACTGAGGAACACAAGATTCCGAAAAAGAAAAAAAAAGAGCGTCCGAAACAACGCGGCAAGGAGAGAGAGCGAGAGGGAGATAATCTGTTGTGTAGTTGCGGCTCGCTCAGGAGCGTAAATCTCAGGGGCACGCCGATTAAAAACAAACCGAACGTTTTGAAATTGCGTTTTTACACGTGCACGCGATTTTGACAGGATTTTTTATCTCGTACAATGCCACCATTTTGTTTTGGGTCGTGTACGACGAATTTGTAGGTTAGGAAAAGGCTTGACAGTCTTGGCACACGATTTTCAGAAACTGTTTCAATTTCAAGGCTTCCGGACCGGAAAACCGGAAGCTGCGCAAAATATTTCGAATCCACCACTTTTTTCCATGATTTTTTTCAAAATCCGATCATTTTTGGGTTTAAGGGATCGCCCCGCAGACTTGCGTGGAAAATCCAAAATTTTTATTTTCGTCGCGCTATAACATCGAGCGATTCAGAATCCGGAGCGGGAGGTGGATTTTTTTTTTTTTTCGATAATTCGATCGATGCGAATTTCGAGATTGAAAAATTGAAAACCAGTAGCTCGCGTGGTTGACGAGTTTGAGATCGATGTCGGTTCAATCGTTTTTTTTAACATGCGGAAAGACATCGGAAACGGTCGAGTTTCCGGACGAGTCAATTCCAGAAGCCCATAATCAATTTTTTCGGACGTCAATCCGATGCCGACGCAACAAAATACCACCTCATTTTTTTTCCATCGAAATCCACATCGTTTCCTCCGTTTTTTTTATAAAGAACGTAACGATGTGATCGATGCAATGCCCGAAACCCGCGAGAAGAAAAAAAACGTAAAATTGGAAAAAATTTGAAATTCTAACGTCGAAACTGGCTAAGGCCATATTTTTTATTTACATTGTGAATTTTCAATCGGCCCCTGAGAAATGGAAGATTGAAAAAAAAACATAACGCTGCCATATTTGTTGATTACGAAAATTAATTTAAAAAAAATCAATAAACACGACGATAGGAATAAAAAACTGTTGACAATTCGAGCTGATGCAAATACGCGATGCTGACCGATCGCGAACGAGTAGAAGATAAACATTCGTTATAAATTCCGATAAGTGGTGCAATGTTTTGGTGAGTGGCCCAAAAGGAGAGAGCATACGCGCCTGATTGGCAAGGAAGGGCGGCAGAGAAGGCAAAAGAGAAGCGGGAATTATACAGGGAGCGTGTGTTGGTGCGGCTTTGCGAGAGAGGTTTGTCCGCGCGTGTGAGTGTGTGAGTGAAGTTTGGAAAGTGGTGTGAGTGTGCGCGCGGCTTCGGCGCCGCGTTGCTTTGAGCGAGGTCGACGAGATCTCTCGCGAGTCTTGGCTGAGTCCTCAGTCAGTCAAACGTAGACCGTCGATCTGGAAGGATTCTCGAGAGATCAGCAAGCGCCTCGAGCTGAGGCGTGCTAAAGTTCGTAGGAAAAGAAAAACAGTGTTGTTTTTATTATTATTAAACCGGAAGGAACTGACGGTGAGAAAAAATCGAACTGCCGAAGAAAATTGTTGGATAAAAGTTGGATCGATCGGAAAATCGAAGGTGCAGAGTGAAAGATAAATTAACAGTTTCGATGAAAAGTAAACGACGAGTGTGCCCTTGCAGTTGAATGAAAAAAAATCTTATTGTTCGATATTTGAATGGAAAATCTTGGTTGTCAATAAACTCTGACAGTTTTTTCATCATACTTTGTCCGAATTCGTTCGGAAAACTCGTAAAAGTGCGCTAAATTTGAATTCGTGTATTTCGCAGCAGTTTTGGTGGATCGTCAATAATCGATTGGCTTTTCATTTGAATCGGGATAACTCGAGCCAGTGTGTGTTTTGATTTACGCTTTATTTTCGTTCGGCGTGTCAGTGCGGTTATTCGTACTCGTGGTAAAAAATAGCCTTTGAAAAGTCGCGTGTACCGGAGAAAAACGTGCACAACAAGTGTGTGAGTGCGCGTACGTACAGCCGAATTAAAGATTGTTGACTTTTTTCTCCTTCTCTGGTTATCTTCGGGTTTTTAAACTTTCAACGACACTTTGCAACAGGAATCTGTACTATTGTTGTCGGCTCGTGGTTTTTTTTGTCTTTTCTCGAGACGAAAGGTCGTCGAACACACGCTGTCGTATACGGTGTGCGTGCCCGTGACGACGTATGAGGGCCTCATGGCTACCGGATTGGTGAAGTGGTGGCGAGCAAGATTTCTCGCTGGCTACAAGCCCTTTTCTGGTAATTTTTATTTCACTCAATTAATCAATCCTTACCTAATTACTCTTAATTAGTTCTTAGAGTAATTAAGTCTCATTTCCGGTCTAACAAATTCCAAATAAATCGAAAAAACTGCTTGAAAAATTCTTTTTGAATTCGATCCGAAGATCCGACCAGCGCCGCCCGGTCTATCGATCTCACTTCCGGGTTTTTTTTTTTTTTTTTTTTTTTTTTTTTTTTGCATTTCTCTACTTCTCCATTCCCGGGCTTTCCTCTTCGTCATTATTTCGGTATCCCTCGAGTCACGGAGGCTAATCGAGGCCCAGATTGTCCCTCATTAGTTTCCTCGATGTTACTCGAGCATTTTCGTTGTACGGCTAACGCTTAGATCTTACGTTTCGAGTACCGAGGGCGCCGATTCAACCAACACCGTTGATTTAATGTGCGATCGTTGCGGGGGAATCAGGGAACGTGGATTGACGATAGCGAGAGAGAATATTGAAAGTGCTTGAACCGCCTTTGAAGACGATTTATCGTGGTAGATCAACGGGACTCTGACGAATCAAGGCCAACACATTTTTAACATCGTTTTATAATCGAATTATTATTTTACAGTCGCACAATCGGTCGGAAAATTGAGGAAACCGATAAAAAATTCTTTTTACCTCGAAAAATACATCGAAAAACATCAAAGGTCAATAAAACACATTTTTAAACAATTCAAACGAAAATAATCGCAAAATCGTACGAAAATATTTCAAGGGCGATATCTCCCGGGATTTTTCATCCAAAATGCCCAAAAATTGAAGCTGGACGTTCGTTGATGCAAAAAAAAATTTAGAAAATAGCGAACGACCCAAATTGATGAATAGGCGGAAAAAATGATTCTCCATTCAACTTTTTTTTAATAGTGCTAAGAGCTCGCAAAATATCGACAAGAACCAGGTCGTCATTGTCGAAATTTTTCCGATCGAGGAAAAAATTAAATCGATAAATTTCCATTTTTCTTAATAAAAAGAAAATGCATTTTTTTATGCTAAATAATTGGATTTTTGAAATCAAAAACATTTCATTTTTCCAATCGAAAAGCTTGATTTTTTTATAAACACAAAATTTACATTTTTTCTAAATAAAAAATGGCGATTTTTCTCGGCGAAAGATTTGCATTTTTTAAAGCACAAAAAATTTGCATTTTTTTCGACAAAAAACTTGGATTTTTGTTGATGAAAAAAAGCAAGTTTTTTGGTGTGCACTTCCGGTATCGGTGTGGCGAAAGAATCCGTGAAATTAGTAGGTCCGTATAAAGCGCATGAATTTCAGTACAAAGGATGAAAAGTAGAGTTGAATAAAGTTTCTTAAGAGAAGAGAGTGGAGAGGCTGGGATACTCGTTGGAATTTGTAATTGTCGTTGGAAAACACAGAGCCAGTTTCTTTAGAGCCTTTGTAGGAGAATCTTGAACATTTTTTCTCCTCCTCGATGTGTTTTTTGACTGGAAACGAGGGTGAATAACGTAAGCAAAAGAAAATGACTGGCTGACATTCACAGAGGCAAAAAGACACACATACACAGCTGTTGTGTTTCCGAGCCTCTTTGGGGAGAGGATTATGCACACGAGCCTGTATATAGACACATAGTTAACGTACATACACACGATTATATCGTTATGTTCACGTAGCACACGTAAAGTACGTAATTCTTGAGAGTTCAGAGAGCACGTGAAAAAAACGAGGGTGACTTGACTAAATAATGGTTCAGCCTTCAAAGCGTTTTAACCGTTCTCTCTCGTCGACTTTAATTGAGGGGTGAATTTGCGGAATAAAAGAAGCACCGCCAAGAGAAAGAGAGAGAGAGAGAGAGAGAGAAAAAAAAGTTTCATCTTCCCCTTGAATTCGTACGCGGCTGGTCTATTCCCTGGAGAAAAAATTCAACGGGCAACGTAGAGATACGTTCAAACTTTCGGGGAGATAAACTTTTCCGAACTCCTGGATTTTCGCCCATAATGAAAATAGAAAGAAAAAAAAACGTTTATTCACTTTACTCGTTTCTCGAGCCGGTTCGCGCGATCGTTTCTCATCGGTTGCACGGTCTCGAGGTGGCGACGAAAAATTACGAAGTTTTTACATTTTTCTAACCAAAAATGTTTCATTATCGTTTTCGAGCTTTTTTCTCAATAAAATAAAGAAATTTCGGTTTTTATGAAAATTCTGGCTTAGCTAACGAAGAGATGAAAAATTCCTTGCAATTACGACCGGAAATCATTTTTTAATCGTCTCTAATCCCGTTACCCACTCGGGGCAAACATAAAACTTGGAATTATTCTCATTTTTGTCTGAGAAATTATGCGTTTTTGTGCAAGGAGTACTAACGAGTCAAAATTACGTTCGCAAGTCAAGAGAGAGATAGATTCAATTATGCCCGGGACGAATCCAATTAATGGTTCAAAATAATTAGAAAAGCCGAAAATACCAAACGAATGAATGGAAAAAAATTATAATAAAATAAAATAATATAAAAATTCGCACGTACGCCAAACAAATTTAATCAAATACCAAAAAAGGTTGAGAAATTCATTAAATTCATAAAAATAAAAAAATTAAAATAAAAGTAAAAGTAAAAATAGAAAATAAAAATAAAAATTCGCACTTGAAATTGGGCAAACAAAATAAAATGAAATGAGACGAAATAAAAATAAAAACGAGCGCTGAATGAAAAAAGAAAATATAAATTAAAAAATTGGCGCTAAAAATTTGGCCAAGAAATAAAAATTACAAAAAAAATAAAAATAAGAGAACGAGAAAAATGTATAGGCCACCCCTGATCCCTGTGCGTAAAACGTCTTCTCTGTCGGTGTTTATCTCTTTCTTAGTTGTTACTAGAGAAACGAAGGCGAAAGAGGGTTCTTGGACTGTGCTGGTGTTTACTTAAGGCAGTGGGGAGTGGGATACAAAAAAAAAAGCGAGGGTTCCAATTGCTCACACGTGAGTGAGTTTCTCATTCTTTCTCCCGGTGCGATTCTTTCTTCCGTTGGTTCCTGGAACGTTTTCCTAAAAATCGTTTTTCTCGATACTCGAGCCTCGGGGATCGAAACTGTTGGTGGAAAATGAGACGGCTGGTCGTGCGTCCAGTTCGACGAAACGGACGAAAAATATTTGACGCGCTTTTTTATTTACAATCTATAGGCTTATCGCTCTATTTACTTCTTCATAGATAAAGCCTCGTCTTTGCTTGCAGAGCTTCGACAAGTATTTGCAAGCCTAACGAAGCGTCTTGTTCGTTTCACTGATCTTGAATGCTCTCACCCTCTCTGCTCACCCTCGTCCTCGCCTCCTGCCTTACGTAAATGATCATTTTCCATGAGCCTGAAGTTTGCATCGACGCAATGTTACGAAATGAATTGAAAAAAAAAAATATATATCCGTCACTTAATAGAATTTTTTTTTCTTCATTCGTCTTTTGCCTCTTTTGCAACTCGCCAATGGATTTGCAAAATGAAAAAGTAACGAATCATTCTTTTTTTTTTTTCATTTCGTGGCACAGCGTCGATGCAAACTTCAGGCTCATTCCATTTCGATGCTTCGCTCAAAACAACTTTTGGCCAATCGTTCCCATCGCGGCAAACTGTCATTATTTATTGCCTAACGACTGAGGGGAGATAAACAAATGCGTGTCGGATCTGTGTCAGTTTCTCGAAACTTTGACACTCGGGAAAGGGACACGGAAGCGGAGAACCACTGGCTTCAAAGCGCTTAGCCGTCCAGAGCTCTCACTCTCTCTCTCTCCTCAAGCAAACATTATGTACGTGTTCGTACCCCCTTTCCTCCAGGAGCAACAGAGACGTATGGATTTTAAGACACCTCTCTCCCTCTCTCTCGTGATCCCGAGTGCGGTATCTCTCACAAGCTCGAGAGCACATTAAAACATGTTGCTGTGTATATGCTTCGCATGTGTGGATCGTAAGCACATTCTGGATAGTCAATGAACTGTTGCTTCTCGCATGTACTCAACACCGTGTGCCTCGTTTAATTCTCTCTCTCTCCCTCTCTCTCGCTATTTCCTGATTCGTTGTTTTTATCAATAATTTTTCTACTCAATGGAAAAACTCAATGTCAAAAAAATTTGGAAAATTTTGGGACGGACCGAAAAAAAAATATTTTTTTATTGACGCGATTAAATTTTTTTTTTTCAAAATCCTAAAAATTTTGGTTTTATCGTGTTAATTATTTGTTCCATTTAAACGATGAGCTTTTTGCCATGAAAGAGGAGAAATTTCCTTGGATTTCAACGTTGCCATGGTTTTTCATGGTTTTTGATTTGAAAAAATGAAAATGAAAAAAAAAAAAAAAAAAAAAAAAATCTAAGTTATTTATTCAACATCAAAAAAAAAAAAAGCTACATTATAATAATATTTTGAATATTAGGTAATAAGATTGTTATGGA
>JAPYYS010002281.1:0-15161 GCA_030522525.1 Campopleginae sp. 14b
GTGTGTGTGTGTGTGTGTGTGTGTGTGTGTGTGTGTGTGTGTGTGTGTGTGTGTGTGTGTGTGTGTGTGTGTGTGTGTGTGTGTGCGCGCGTGTGTGTGTGTGTGTGTGTGTGTGCGTGCGTGTGCGTGCGTGTGTGTGTGTGTGTGTGTGTGTGTAAATATACAAATCGAGTACACGACGAAAGCGGTGGCAGAGGAGTCGTTAATTCGATTAACTCCCGGCGCCAAACTCGATAGTCACGAGTCCAATTTCGATAGACGAGAGAAATGTTGCTCTCGCGCGCGCGCTCAGCCTTAGGAATCAGCAGCAGCTTTCGGGTGCCTCGTCTCACTCACACCAACGCGAGAACACAAACGACGAGGTCTTCCCAATAAATATAGAAAAGTGTATGGGTCTGCCAAGTTTTTCACTCGCACGATTCTTATTGTTAACTGTGCGCCCTTTCGCGTTTGACCACACGCGGTAAATCATACGCGTATAAATTACAAGCTAGTTGGTTCGAGCTTTCGTCGCGCGCCTTCTCTCAGCACTTTTCCTCTTTTTAGTCCTCGACGATCTCGCGCTTTTCGCGAAAGCTTTCCACCGGCGAGCAACAGCCAATGGTAACGACATTACGCGCCCGGGCGCACATCGCTATAGGGGCAAATGGAGAAGCAGGGTGTGGTGTCCTACCCCCGAGATAGTGGCTCTCTCTTCGGGTCTGTTGTACTCGCGATGGCTCCTGTCGGAAGCTTTAATGGAGATTGATGGTAAACGCCGGCGCGCCGCCACCAGCCGCCACCATCACCTTTTCAACCATCCACCCTGTGTCGTCATAACCACCGAACTCTCCCTCTCTCCCTCGATTCAGCTGCCTTCCTCCTTCGAGACGACTACCAACCATCAACAGTACTTAAGAGCTATATTTTCCGAAGCAAATTAGCCATGAGATTCTACTTCAATTTCCTACCAACAATTTCGCTCGAGCCTCATTTTTCCTCTATTTCATATTAAAAATCATTTTTTAATTCGCCTCGTCGGAATTCAACGAAATTCTGTTTTTTATTCAGCAGACCTCGTTTTTATTTTCCAATATTTCGTTTAAACAATAAAACGATCATCTCATGCCACCCAAAAACCTAAATCAACGCTAAAAATTGCCATAATTTCCGATATTCAATAAATAATTAATGGGAAAAGCATTTTTCGTTGAATCTCAATCGTTGCAAACTTCAGAGTCCTTGTCAAACTCGCTTTTTTCCAAAATTCGAAGCGCTGTTCAGAAAAACAGTTGAAAAACCAAACGCTCCATACCTTATCCTGTTTTATTAATTGTTCGATATCGTTGACGTTTCACCTGCATCTTTCCACCTGCGCCTCTAGTCCCAAACTTCAATCTTCAACCCCTCCGGCACGTGTTCATCTCCACGGGGGTGAGGTTACAAATCTATACATCTGTACTCCACATATTTATCCCTCAGGTAGAAACTCCAAGATAAATTATGTCGATAAACATCGCTGCAGTATATGATTTAATTCAGGCGCCCTCGATCCTTCTCTTCGGTATAATTTTTGGGGCTGAGAGATGACGTTGAAGTTTGCATCGTTGGAACGCAACGAAATTCTATTTTTTCTTTGCCAAAGCTCATTATTTTCATGGAGAATTAAATAATGACCATAAAACCATCGGTTTTTGTTAAAAAAAAAAGAAATCGGCTCGAAAAATGCGGGTAATTGAAGAAATTAAACGAATGGTCAGAAGAAAGATAAATATTTTTCGATGCATTCCAACTTTGTGAGCTTGTGGAGGATCGTCGGGAAAACATCTCTCAATGTGTTTTTCGCATATTTATTCGCAGGTTATTTGTCTAGTGGTTCGTTGAATAAATAAAAAAAGCTCTGAAGCAACTTTTAAATTGGGAATTTTGTCGAATCTCTAATAACTCGATTGATTATCAATTAGTCGTATCAACCCTGCACCATTTGTGCCTACTACGAAATTCTTTCCCTCACTCGTTTCCGAATACAGCTGTTTCGGTAGATTGTGTGTTGTTGTTGTTTTTTGTTTTTCTCTTTCAAATTCACCCCGTAAAATATACGACAACGAGCGTTTCACGCTCGAGCTCCACTGGCAAAACTTGCTCGTTTATATATTGTATTTCTTGCTCCGATGAGCTTTCTCGGACCTTTACGTTACTCTATATGTGTCTGAGGCTCGGCGAGAGTAATGAAATACCCCGGAGTGTGGAACAAAAAAGAAGAAAATACGAAGGGAAGAAGTACGTGGGTATTTTGGGTGATATACGCCTGCCACATGTCGTTGCGTGGGCGACTCTCTAAAAACGAGTAAAAACTCAAATAAATATAGAGGCGTAGTTTGGCAGTGTCCGCGTTACGCCTCACGTGAACCGGTGACGAATTTAATGAGCCTAACTCCTTTTCATACCTCGAAACAATTCGCTCTCCCTCTCGCCCTTACAAATTCTTCATCCACCCCTTTCCTACACTTTTCAATCTCAACCCCCTCCCCTGTCCGCGCTTTTGTCATCGCTCATCAACTAATCCTCTAACTTTCTCCCATGAAAAAATTCCAAGACTCCCAGACATCGAATTTTGCATCTTGTTTGCAATGTTACATATTCCCGGATGAAGAAACAAAGAGCCTGAGAGAACCAAAACAGGCGAGACTCGTCTACGCCTCGCAAAGGGGTGCAGGTGGTCCTTACGTCAGGATGATCAAGTCTCTCTCCGCCGCGAGTGAACAATGAGACAACGTGAGACATCAGCTTCTCGCATACACATTTCTCATTTACGTTTCCCACTCGCCAGAACGCGTCACTTTCCAGTCAAACAAAATCAAACTTCGGCCACGCTGACGCGTTCAATCAATTCATTAAAAACGTATTAATACCCAGCGTTCGTTTGTTTTTTGAAAACGCACCTCGTTACTACCGCGTTGTGTTACAAACGGTGGATACGAATTTCCGAATGAATTCGTCACCTGATCAACCAACCATAACTCTTGATCGCGTGACTGCCAATTTTTCGCGTGTCCATCTATAGCAATCTGAATTATTCTCGTTGAAGATGCCGATACGATCGAACACGGCGGTAAATTTTCTACGGACGATTGCCGCGAAATCGAACAAAGTACCGATCGGAATCGCGATCAAAGGAAAAACCAATAGAAACTGCGTGACGAAAATCATTTTTTTTTTTTTATCGTATTTGTTCTTTTTCCTTACTTTCTCCTTTTTTTTCGCATTGCCCGACCACCAGCCAAACAGCATTTTTTTTCCTGTATTTCCAAAAGCGCATACAAGTATCCATGCGCAGCTTCGGAGCCTCTTCAATGAAGTTTTAAAAGCCAACTTTTTCCTATGCTCCGGATTGCAACGTGACCGAATGATCGAGCCGCTCCAGACAAGTGCCAGATTGTAAACATCCGGTATACCCTCGCGCCGCATCGTGCTAATCCGAGCGTACAGTTGCAACACAACATGCAATTACTGTGACCTCTCGATCCACACGCCCATTCGGCGCAATCGTGTGCCCATTCATATTTCTCATCCGAGCTCATTTTTTCGAATTCATAACGCCGCGGGAAATGCAAATTTCGAAAATAAAATTTTTTGTTCGAACGTCCCGAGGAAAAGTGAAAAAAATCATCAATTGTTACGGAAAAATGCCACGAGTAGGCGATTTTTTCATGAATTTGGAATCGAGAATCGCTCGCGCTTAGTCCTGTCGCAGTTTGAAACGTTAATCTGTTGAAAAAAAGAGCATGACGCTGCCGTAAACAACGTGGCAACAACGCGAAATAATTTCTCTTCGTGCAAGGAATACATTTGCGGCGCAAAATATACTCGAGCAGGTAGCCGCTTTCTCTAAATCATAAAATAATGTATTCGAAAAAAAGGAAGAATAAGGAGACGAAAAAACAAAGTGAAAGTTTGCGCAAAGACATTGGCGCGCATTTAATCTTGAAACTGCGCCGCAAGTTCCAACTTTCATTCGCATATATTTCGACTGGCGAGCAGACTGAAATGGCGGCGGAGCGATAAAATGGCGGCGCGACCACAAAAATTCCGAAGCTCCGACTTTTCTCACGCTCTATGAAAAATTTATCACTTTTCCGCTCATTTCTTAATCGATATAAATATTCTCTCACATATTTTCGTTGCAAATGATCATTATTCCGATCGTTGAAAACTCCCCGAAACCGATAAAATGGCGGCCAATGTCTCTCCGAATCGGAGCGAGTCGCTCAAAGTCCTTAAAAATCGTTTTCTTAATAATAAAATTAATTCCTCTTCGTTTTATCCATCAATTCGAAGGGCGAAATGTTGAAAAATGAAAAAAAAATTAATATTCAATTTATTGGAGTGTATCTAAGCTCATTGCGTATCAATGGCGGATCCTCTGAGTGTGTGCTGTGCACCGTTCCTCTCGCTATCTGACTTGCTGATCGCTGCTGCTTCCGCCTCCTCGTGGCCCCTCTCGGCATTACACACTCACTCTTCTCTTTCTCTCTTGCCAGCAGACAGCATGATCCTCTCCCTACCCTTTTTCCATATATTCTCCTTTCTTTCACTCTCTCGTGAATAACATTCGTAACATGTCCGCCTGTACATTATATATATATATATATATATCTATATATTCATACACATGTACACACGGCCGGCCGAGTATGCCGATGATTTTATCGTTCCAGCACCGCGCCGAAGAGAGATCGTTCTTCGGGAGCGATGAAAAAGATATGCACTAACCTCTCTCCCTAATATCTTATCGATGATCCCCAAAGTATATGACTTGCTTTTTTACATAAGCGATTTACTATAATATAAAACTGCCGGATTTGTCAAATATCTAATCTCCCAAATTCGTATCTCTTTGAAATGTCCAAAAAAACTGTGAAATTTTTAAATGCTATGTCGTTGTTGAAAATGAATGAATAAACAATCGGGGCATTTATTTTCTCTCTACAAATTTTCTTCTCATCGATGAGACTTGGTCAACTTTTACTTTGAGGAGCTTATATGAGAAAAAAAATATAGCTTTGCATCTCGAGACGTAAATTTCTTGGAAAAGAAACCTGGAAAGACTGTTTTTTTGTTTTTTCATCGATAATATTGCAGCTTTGCCACGGTCTCGTTAAAATTCCGCAAGGATGCGAGGGCTCTCGGCAACGTGTATATAATGGCTCGTCCTTTTAGATCGAGGGAAAGAGCTGCGTCGTGTCGAAGCGCGAAAGACATGCCCCCGAGCAGCGCTCAATGAGACCAATACCGCGAAACGCCTCTCTCTCTCTCTCTCTCCCTTGCCGTTAACGAGATTACCGAGGACTCGAGAGGTCGCGAGCGCAAGCTCACCTTCAATATCGATGCTCCGAGGAAGAGAAAGAGAGAAAGTAGGAAAATGATATAGAGATAGAGAAGACAAGGGGCTGCAGGGTGGCACACACAGGCACTTGGCTTTTAGGGCTTTCACAAGGGGCTGCTTGGAGAACCTCGATTTCGGCGCGAAATTGCCCGACAAAATCAAATTTCATTTAGCCTGAGGGATGAGGCGTGTCTGGACAATCGAGCACCCAAGTGGCCGGAGCCAATCCTACTATCTCATGAAGCAATTTTACCCCGGTGATTACTTTATTCGTGGCCAAATGCACCCGTACGCGTGCGTCTATACTTTTCCCTCTTGTGTCGCCCGGAGTTTCATCCTCTCGCGCTATATATTATCCCACGAGCCTCTTAATCACGTTACAACAAATTGGAGTAACACAAATTTTCATACTCACCATTTTTTTTCGAGCAATCAAAGCGAACCTCGTGATTTTTATTTTTCCTCCATTATCTTCCGTGCATGTCCTCACAACAAAGACAATTATTCCTCCTTGTGAGGCGATGTTGACACTGCTCTTCCTGCTCCATGAGACTGCAATGCTAGATTGGAGTTTAAAAAAACAAACAACATGGTTAATTGAAAGGAAAACACGGTTTTGTGCGGGTTTCACAGAGCCAGAGTTGCGTTTCAAAGTTGATTATACGAACCGACATAATAATTGTTATAATTGCACTCTGGGAGAGTTTTGGTGCAGGGTTAAGATTATTTCGGTGCGGCTTTCGTAACAGGCATTGGCCGAGTGTGGTGTATGCGTTCGAGAGAACTATACGGGAGCGAGGGTGCAGCAGCAGCAGCAGCAGCAGCAGCAGCAGCAGATAAATAGAGAAAATATAATGCGTGCGGGCGAGTTGGACTAGCAGCTCGCAGAGCGGACCAAGAGAGTAGAAGCCTGAGAGGGAAACAAGGGGGAAACGAGAGGCCACCGAGTTTATAAGGGTTCTTGGAAGAAGGGCATCCACCTCCTACTCCGACTCTCTTTCATCTGGACCGCTCGTTCCTTCTCCTTTCCTCTCTCGCCACTTTTAACATATTCTCTAGATTCTACTCGGCCATTTCTTCGTACCCCCGAGTCTCGTCTTTCCTCTTTATCTTTCTTTTTCCCAAGCGCCCTTCAAACATTTCCCGGTTCATCCTCCGACTCGGTCAACCCCCATGGCGTTTTCGGCCCACAAAGACCAAAGCTTGCCTCTCGCTCTTCCTCAGATAAAAACGATGAATTGAAAAACGCGAGCCCCCGCGTCATTGACGCTCCACTTTTTCATGCATTTACCAATTCCCGCTAATACTTTTCAATGTATCCATATATTTTATTCTTACCAAGCCAACATCACTCTACTCATCAGACCTCTCCATCTTGAATAACCTTATCGCCTTATCACACCTATTATTATTGGGAATTTGGAGCGTGAGATAAGAAAAATCTGTGACGGCATGTTTCACGTCGTCATTTTCTTTCGTAATGTTTACATTATACAACTAAATTCTCCTTATTCCTCTACACCAGTCTCTACTAACCATTCCAAGTAAACTATTCCCGTTTATTAACTAACTTTTCACTCTCTACTCGTGCGTTTTTCATTCCCCTGAAAAAATATCATGTTGGAATGCGGAAATTCGTTTTTTCTTAAGCAGAGCTCGTAATCATTTTGCAATATTTGATCTGGACAAGAAAATCATCACCCCTGGGAACCTAAAAGCTAAATCAACGCGAAAAATAGTGTTAATTTTCAAAATTCAACAAATAATTAATCGCAAAATCATTTTTTGTTGAATCTTAACGTTGCAAACTGCAGAGTCATGGAAGGAGCTTTTTTTTTATGCAGAACATTCGTTAGGCTCCCGAGGATGAGTTCGATCCATCAATTTTTCGATCTTCAATGATTGACAGTTCGCAACGAGACGAGCTAGTCGTGACCGACCTTAATCGTCGTATACTCGTTACACGGTGAAAATTCATATTTTTCACCAAAAACTGTGCGTGTCATGTCATTTCACAGTCCGACTCTCTTGAAACTTGCAATTCTATTGTTCTCTTTTATTTATATGTTTCAGGTAAGTGGCCAGATAATTATTCAATCCAACATCCCATGGACGTGCGCGGTAAGTCTGTTTTTGTGTGTGGCGACAGTTTTCCATGATTTTACTGCAAATTTTCGCATGGACCAGAATTTTTTTGGTTTGATTTTCCAGCACTTAGTAATTGCGAAATAATTGGAGTCGAGAAAAATGAAATTGGAGAATTATGAATAATTAGTGAGTTGAAAAAAATGAAATTGAATCGATATTCATTGAAACGCACTGCGGCCATCTCTGGATGCTCTGGTACCCATGGGTGTCCTCGTTTGTAAGATGTGTTGGTGTGTGTGTGTGTGTGTGTGTGTGGATGAGCGTAAGATTCCGTCGGGCACGCACACTCGAGAGTTGGCTACGCACTAAACCGACGTAAATGAAGGCACACATTGCTCACACGGTTTGAGGTCGATGTGTGTGATGTATTCTTATAGGAGAGGGACGTGTGTGTCGCGGAGTATACAGAGAAATACGCACGGAGTATTTCACACGCACCCATATGCGTCGAGCGAGGGAGGGAGAGGGGCGAGAAGGAAGGAGAAGCCTGGTAGGGGCCAACGATTATGTGTTTGATTGGTGGGGGTAGAGGTTGCCCGGTATAGGGAGGCCCACGGTATGCGGGAAACGTTTTCCCCGGTTCCCACGCAGCGCGAAGCCTACTCTCACAACTCGCTGTCCTCTCTCTCTCTCTCTCTCTCTCTCTCTTTCCCTCTCCCGATCTCAGTTGTTTGGGTTCTCCCGGGGGTGCCCCCCTTACGAGCAAAGAGCCACCGATATTTCCCCCTCGTTGCCTGCTCCGCTCTTTTACGTCTTTGCCTCCACCACCACCACCACCACCACCACCACCACCACCACCACCTCCTTCTTCTCCTCGTGCTTCTTCTGTGCTGTGGATCGTCGAGCGTGGTCGTCGTAGTGGGAGCAAACATCGCCGACACCAACGTTGTCCCGGCGATGCTGCTGGACCGCCCGAGACGATGCTGCCTGCGATCTGAACAAACGCGAACCGAGTGACCGCAGAGCGGCAAGAGGCTGGAGAAATCTCGCGTTGTTGATATTGCGATAATCTCGCGCGAATGTGATTCTCCTTTGCCACAGGGAGATGGTACGAGAAAGAGAAGGGAGACGGCCCAGCCACCGGAGGGGAGAAAGATATGGAGAAATGTTTATCAGACTCTCCTCGACTTGAGCATAAAGGTGCGACAGAGCTCGCTACATATGGAGGGGCAGAAAAGAATATATGCTACAGCCTCTTGCTCCTACCGCATTTTGCACAACGCAGCTTCTACCCTGCATTCTTATTCTCGTATTATGTACTTTGTTTTTCATCAAATTTCTCCCGATCTAGTGCGTATTCGCTGCTTTAAATCGGTAGTAAGAAAATCGCTCCATCTTCTTCGTATTATTTGAGAAATGCCAAAATCCGTGCAGATTTTAAAAGTGAAACATTTCTCTCTCAATACTCAGATTCTCCTCAATTTTTTCATTTTTCGTAAACACTTTTGGGATTACAAGGTTAAAGCTCGATGCCTCGTTAGCTTACTCACGATGTATATAGGATAATATGAAAGTAGGTAACATAGAATCTTCGAGTCTCGTTTTGGAGCCACCAAAGGATGATTATGTTGAAGTGAAGATGAGGATGATAGTAATTATGCAAAAGGTCAGGGTGTTTCTGGCAGGTTAAACCCTTACCGTCTTCATCATCGTTAACCATCTACCCCCCGTTCTCTGTTTCCTTCGCCGTTTCAGTTCTAGCATCCCATGTTCCACGCTTGTCTCTCGCGTCTCTTTCCCTCGGTCGTCCTGTTTCAGTGGGCGCGATGTGTCTTAACTTGGGCCCGTGGTTTCTCGGCGCTTCTCGCTCCGCGATCCACGTGGTTTGAATACCAGAGTCGGCCATTGCTCGTCGGCACGTTAACGCAAGGCATTCGGGAATATTCGTACAGTTTGAGAAAGCTGCGAGGTTGAGAGAGACCGAGAGAGCTAGTCAGGGACGCGCAGAGATAAGACCGATGAAGAGAAGAGCCAAGCAGCAGCGGCGGCGGCAGAGAGCAGCCGCGAAGAAGCTTCTCAAGAGTTAGACAGGGATGGCAACACGTAGAAGCAACATTTTCTCCCTCCCCTGGCCTCTGGAAACCACCGAGAAGCACACCGAGCAGGAGCAACAGCAACAGCAACACGGGAGAACGCGCACCGGGCCGCATTGACGACATTCCCTCACGTGCCGAGAGCGGCCCGTGTCGCGTCCGTCGTTCCAGGTAATCCTTCTTGCTCGCGACCACATATACACACACATATATGTGTATTACACATAAACACACGCGCGCGCACACACACACGAGCCACATCCCAAGAACCTCTCTCTTCTCTCATGGACATATACATAAATATAATACAATACGTACGAATGGGGCAGAACGTTACTTTGAGAAATGAACGCACCACTCGGGCAATGACAGCTTCGCTCCACCTGGTCGAACGGTTTCTCAGCTCGAGTTATCCAAACGTTGAAATTAAAATGAAATTGCTGACTATCCCCAACGACGCGAGCTCGTACGAAACAGCCAAGACGTTCCTAAATACCGAACGAGTCTCACCCATAATCTCTGATAGAACGAATCCTACATCGCTGCCTCTTGCGCGATCCTCAACGTTGCGCTGGTCAAACATCCAATCGTATTTACAAAGCCATCGCGACGCATATTTCCGCTCCATACCAACGAGAGAGCAGGAGACAGTTCTCTCTCTCTCTCTCTCTCTCTCTCTCTCTCTCAAGTCCGTTGCCTGCTCCTGTCGTCAGTGAGGAACGTTGACGCTACGGTTCTCGGGAATTCCATGGAGTCGTCGACGATCCACCAAACGTTTATCGCATCTTCATACATGCCATGAATTCGTGGTTATGGTGTAGCGAACGGGACAGCCAACAATGAGTCTAGACTCTATAACCGTTTGGTGGCAAGTTTATACGTCGGGATATATGGAGCATTGGCAAAGTTAGTAAGACAAAGGTACATAAAGGGAATGAGGGCATAAGGAAAATATAAAAGTTGTTTTGGTGCGTGGTTGATTGCGGTATGTACGCGTAACCTCTCTTCCAAGCGGTGTTTGTCTCGTATCGTCTTGTTGCTGGTTGCATCGCTGGCCAGGGTGTTTCTCGAGTGCTGTACCTTTCATCCAAAAGGGCATCCTGCTCCAGGGCTCTTGGCCGATGATGCTGCCGCCGCTATTCCTTCTGCCACCATCGCCGCCGGCACACCTTGGTTGGTCATTGGCTCTACGGAGCCTCTCGCTCTCTCAACCTCCGTCTCTCCGTGGAACGCTCGCGGTGTTTCACATAAATACACAAATACGCGCATACTTGGACGCGTATACCGGGCCCACGGCCGCATTCCACGACTTCCCGCGTCTCTTCTCACCGCCTCTCGCTTTGCTCATTCTCTACGACTCTCCTCGTCTTTCACATTGGTAAAAACATACTTTGCTTACTCGTCCTCTCGCACAAGGATCCTCTCGCAGGCTCCCGACCAAAACCTCCCACCATATCTCGCATTTTTCTCTCTTGCTCGCTTTTGCGGGCCCATCTTCGGAGAGCCTTTTACCCTGCGCGCTCGTCTCCCAAAGGAGCCTCCGGGGACACCCTCCTTTCCCCACTTTGCGGAGCGCCACCGGGCGCCTCTTTCCTCTTTGCTCACTCTCAACATCCTCCGCTCGATGATCCCCCTTTCTCCTTCTTCTTCTTCTTCTTCTTCTTTGACCCCCGCGAGTTATACATTCTCGAGCAACTTCCATAGCTAACCCCCCCCACTCATTCCAGTTATCCCTCCCATTTTTTTACGCTCTCTCCGCTCAAACTATCGAAATAAAATGCAACCGATATTCGGCCTAATCGCTCTTTCCTTGGCAGGGTCAAGTATATAAACGTCTACTATTTATTGTTCGCACTCGCAGTCTCTCCTCGATTCATACAAATGAAGGAATTTGCTCGTTCATTGAGGCATTACCATTCGGCTCGTGTTTCTCAATCTCATGGGCCTTTTTCCAACCGAGTCAACCTTTCATTCTCCAAATAGCCACGCCATCTTTTTTTTTGTTTTTTTTTTCATTTATTCTCCTAATATAAAATAATTGCAGAAAAAAATCAATAAAATTAAGGATTCCGCGCGTATCTCGTAACAGTAAAATAAACGGAAATTTAAACTTTGGACACATAACATACATGCGTGTTGTGTGTATACCATTCCTTCCCTCATCTCGTCCTCCTTCTCATCCGTGAACGCCACACGATGAAGGAACAAGAGCGAGAGAGAGAGAGAGGAATGAAAATACGTAGAGTCGCACTGGGACTCCGATCCCACACGAATAACCCGCCATGGTCAAGCCCTCTCTTCGCGAGGTGGTGAACGCTGTTGGGTATGTCTTCCAACACGCAAACACGTTGGGCCAGCTTGAAATTCTTTGCCTCCTTTTTTCCGTTGCCTCTCACTCAGCCTACACTACCGTAGTCGGCCAGCCGGGGCATCGCGTCGTACATGTCCTCTTTGGTGATACCGTATTGGATATATTGAGCCAGTGTGAGTGTCTCCTCGCAGTGATGTATGTGCGTTCGAGACAGGCCCACAGAGAGAGAGAGAGAGAGAGAGAGGAGAGAGGCACGCAGAAATATTTTGTTTACCTCGCTCCCAGTTCTTTGAATCCTGTTTGAGCTGTGGGGTTGAGTCTCATCCTCGTTCCTCTCACGTTTTCTCTCTCTTTAGCTCCTTGCGGTGGCGGCACTCGGCCTCGCATCTCGGCAGGGCGTCTTTCTCAATCGAGCCGACCTTTCATCCCCCTCCTTATTTCTTCCTTGCTTCCCCTCGCTTCCCATCTCTTGGTTCTCTCTCTCTCTCTCTCTCTCTCTCTCTCTCTCTCTTTTCACTTCTCTATGTGTACGCTGCACCACACCAGCATGCGCACATGTGCAGACACTCGGCAAAGCTCAGTGTTGGGCTTGATCGGTGTATTGGTTAACGCGTGTTACACTCTGCGGGTCTACCTGTACAGGTAAATCGCGAGAGAACGAGCACCGAACCGCGAACGAGCGAGATGAGAATATTTATGTAGAAAGAGCGAAATATATGAGAAGAAGAAAGAGTGATAGTCGTAGAACGAGTGGTAAAAGAGGGAGATGAGCCGCGAGGACTGCCCCCCACGCAGGCTACTTATACATTCATACCTTCTTACGGACCTCCTCCGAAGTCCGCGGCGACGACCTCGCCGGCCTGTCTTCTTTTTCTCCTTCTTCTTCTTCTTCTTTTCTCCTCCTTTTCGATCCTTCTTATATTCCTCCTGTGTTCGACTGCGGCATTCTACGTCGTGCACAAGATAGTCACGTCCATTATTTTTCTGGGTTACTTCAACAGATCTCGTATACATTCAACATTTTCAAAAATATCCAATCGTGCTGGCTCGATAAACGACTCGAATAATCATAGAAAAATAATTACCGCATCAATGAGAACCCAAAAACAACAAAAACCTGCCGTGAAAAAGTTTCAGGACGTGGGAAATCCTGCTCCACTATATTTTCTTTCTTCCACCAAAATATATGAGGCTTATCGCGTCGAAGATACCGCGGCAAAAAGCCTCGAGGAGGCCTCTCTTTCCGTCATGTAGTCCGACGAAAGACGAATCTGTGTTTCTCACGTATCGAATTACCGAAGGAAAAAGTATATGTATTCAAAGATCCCGCGCCCGACTGTGACTCTTCTCTCGATTATATTATGTATCTCGCTCCCTACTCTCTTCCCAGGCTTATTTTCGCTCATGGTGTATTGTGTGAAACTCCCCATGGCTCCTCACGCCGAGTCCCTCCAAACTTTTTTCTCTTTTTTTTTTTTTTTTTTTTTTTTTTTTTTTTTTTTTTTTTTTTTTTTTTTTTTTTTTTTTTTTTTTTTTTTTTTTTTTTTTTTTTTTTTAGAGCATTCGAACGCTGCATGCGTTGTACTCCGCGAATACACGTATTCTTATGTGTGTGCGGAGTTTATCAACGGCGCTGCATGTGAGCATACTTATGGGGAGAATGCATCCACGCGGTTGCAGGGCCTCAATGCGTGTGTGTGTGTGTGTGTGTTCTCTCTGCCTCTGTGTACGTGCCCCAGCATCTTGCTTTTTTCTTCCTCCAATGCCTTTCTCTCTCGCTCTTGCTCTCTCTCTTTGTCTCTCGCAGAGATGCGATATTGGGGTAAAGGGAAAAGGCCCATGCCTCACCGCATATATATGTGTCTGTGTCTGTGTCTGTGTGTGTGTGTGTGCGTGTGTGCGTGTGTGCGTGTAGACTCTACCGCGGCAACCAACAACACCGTCGGGAGAGTCCCAAAGATATATAGCAGCCAGCAACAAATGAGGTCCTTCCAAGAATCGGGGCCACCGACACAGCGCGCGAACCAACAGCAGCTTCTCGCTCTTGCCGCATTTTCGGACCCCGAGGTTTCAAGACTCTCGACCAAGAGGGTTAGAACCACCCTGGGACTTGCTCAACTCCCAATTTCTTCTCTTTCTTCTTGTCTCTATCGCTTGCGACTTACAGCTTGAACTTTCGAGTCTCATCGTTTTTAATACACGATAAAGTTTCCTATTAATAATTCAATGATCCTCATCGTTTTGCTCATTCCCCGCGCAGGACGAATGAACAAGCCTACTCGCTAATTACACTTGAGAACCGATAAGAATGACATTCTTATCGGATGAAGAAAATTTATGCTGCCTCGTCAACATTCCTCCCGGAAAGGATCGTCTGGTTATCGACTGCTGCGGAGCTTATATTTGTGAGCAATCAAATTCACTTATCGCGGCTTATCAAGACCGATCTGTGAGTCTACGAGAGAGTCTTGTTTCCGATTCCGATAACATGTAAATTTCTCATGACCCTTGGCGAGACCTCGTATTTATCAGCAGATCCTGATGATGACGAAAGGCTTCATACCGTTTAATGGTTGTGTGTGTGTGTGTGTGTGTGTGTGTGAATGCAGGAAGGGCCCGGGCTGGCGCCATAGAACGCACTGCTACGGCCTCGCGTCTATATCATTCTCTCGCGTCTTCTCGTCGTACTAAAGATCCTCTTGCATGTTCGTGTCCATCGATGCTGCACGAACAGCATTCCCTGTTTTCTGTGAATGACTCGTGTAGATATACACATACAAGAATAACACGGATGTGTATTTTTGAGGGAGAGAGAGAAACTCTGCCCAATCGTATTCCGGCACTGGCCGAGTCTTTGGCTAGTATCTGATACGTGCCGGACGGCGGAGCTGCGAACACTCTCTCGCGCGTCAAGAGCAGAGAAGGAAGCTCCGCGCGCGCGTCTCTTCTCTCGCGGTAGCGCGCCATCTCGCTCACTCATTCTCTTGGAACGTTCTCTCTGTTGTCCATGCCGCGCGCCTTGAGTCCTAATTGGGCCAGGAATTTCGGCCACCCGAAGCCCCCTGCACCCTCTTTTCCCCCTTGGCCTCCTCCGCGCGAGACGCCATCCTCACCCCCTCAATCCTCGCCGCACTTGGAATATTTTTCGTTCGTTGCCTCAGCTATCGAACTCGCTTTTCGATTCTTGGAAAAAAAAAAAAACAGAAAAGAAAAAAACTCCTTATTGCCACCATCTCTGACGCTCTATCATCCGCTATTTCTCCCCCCCCCCCCCCCCCCCCCCCCCCCCCTCCTCCCCCCCCCC
>JAPYYS010002287.1:0-14027 GCA_030522525.1 Campopleginae sp. 14b
CACCCCCCCCGCCCCCCCCCCCCCCCCCCCCCCCCCCCCCCCCCCCCCCCCCCCCCCCCCCCGCCGGCCGTTGCCACTTTCGATCGATTCCCGCGGCTCGTCGAAAAAAACATATTGTTAGGCTCCGTTACGTTCTCACTTTCCCTTGCGTCTCGATGGAAAAAAAATCGAGCGCATTGAGCCCGCGCGATTGATAAAAATATAAAATTTCATTCGAAAAATGAAGAACCGAGCGTCGAAAAAGTTTGGAGGCTCCCGCACATTTGTGTATACCCGCTATCGAGAATTTCCGTGTTACCGCATTCGCGTGCACACCGACACACAGACACACACCGACACACGCATTCTCGTTTGTATTTTTTCGCCGTAATGTGGTCGTTTCGTTGTTGGCGGCGCGGCTCGCAGTTGCAATTCCAAGAATAATCGAGAATATCGAGATTGAAAAAAAATAATTTATTATTAATTGAGGGGTTGCACAGTCGTATCGATAGCGGGTGTCCGCGTAGTTCTGTGATATGTAAGATGTAGGCGCGCATAGACGAGAAAGCGAATGAACGAAAATCGACTTTTCTATCGTCCGACGGAGCATCGGTCGAGAAATATACGAATAATAACGTGTATGCGGGCGCCCGCGCCCACATAGGTACGCGTCTATAGCAAACGCGGTATCTCATCAGTTTGATACATGTGCTATAATCATATCATGTTTATTCTCGATGGAAATCTCGCTGCTTGGAGAGAGGAGGAGGAGGAGGAGGAGGCCACGGGGAGCGGCCGAACGCGAGCCACCGGAGAAAATAATAATAACGCGATTTAAAAGAAGTAGAATTTTGCGATACTTCCAGGATAAAAGGACGAGGATAAATTCTTTTAAAATGATGATTCTTCTACCGGAGATCGGCAAGTTCGGGGATATATGGAAGATAATACCTGCTCCGACCGAGCTACCTCCAAGAGAAAACAAATTATTTTTCAATATCGTCAACTCGAACGAAATAGTTTCTCGCTAGGAAAAATAACGCGACACACAAGTGAAACAAGTATTATTATATACTATTTGTCGATAAGAAATTATTTTCTTTCAACTCGTAGGATCTCGTATATTCGAAAATCCCCTTATCCCCTTATCGTGCGCACGACCACGAGAACACACTACCGAACCTTCGAACTACTCTGCGCGCGCGCTCTCTCTCACTCACGCGCACACACACACACACACAAAAAAGTGCGACGGCGCAATTAGCGTGTTGCGAACCGATGAGAAAGATAGGCGTGCTCGTTGAATAAAAAGAAGAAAAAAAAAAATAAATGATGAAAAGTTGGAACGAAGCTCGTGGATGAGAATAAAAATTTCGTTATTTTCCGAGAGAGAAAAAAAAACGCCCGAATTTTTCATCCAAAGCTGCGAGAATTGGTCTTGCAATTCCATTCGCCAAATTAAATGGGGGGGGGGGTAAAAAGAAATAAGGAAAGAATAATGATGATGTTGGTGGTGAGCGCGCGTTGACTCTCAGTAAAAAAAAAGCTGGTGAAAGTTATTATTCATATTGTCCAACGAGATTGACGAATTGCTAATGAAACTCGAGTACCTTCAATAAACATTATGCTGAGCTCTGTGATATCGCGTACATTAAAAGAAGAGAAGAAAAAAAAACAAACACATAATAATGGGGAAAAAAAAAAAACTTTTTAAATTATTCTAAACGTAAAAATACGCATATTGTAATGTTAACGAAGTAATTATCTCCTTTATACAAGACTGAAGTAAAGAAAGGGACGGAGAGGAAAAAGGTGGCGGAGGAGAAGATTAGAGGGGAATAAAAAAAAAAATGAGAAAGAAAACCATTCGCCAATTTGTATACGAATTTAGCAGCAACAAGTACACCTTCGCATACTGAAAATGTTAATAACGAAAAACAAACATGAATCGCGTTATCTCAAAAATCGTTATATTTTTGAACGTTATTCGTACGCCTTTTCGTGCAAGGGGGAACTGCGCAACAACAACAACAACAACAAAAAAACACGGCAGTGGAGTCTTTTTTTTTTTTTTTATAGGCCTAATTATCGGGTCGCATGGAAAAATATGAAATTTTTGTAGTTTCACGATGCCCGATGTGTTTGAAGCAGCTATGAAAAGGCTATGAAGCTGCGTCTAAAACTCGATAACGAATCGACAACTTTTGGTTCCGTTGCACTGTCCTCATATTAATATAAATACATATATATATATATATATCCACGACATACGGTCGTTTTTTTTCTTGCAAAGAATAAAACTCTCGTCGCATTGGCAGCGATCCGATTTTCGGACGTTCGATAGAAAGCCTTTTTGATTTTCTTTTCTTTTGTTTTTTCCACAAATTCAAGTATAAGAAAGACGGCGGACAATCCTAGATTAGTTTTCAACAAGAGCAGATACTTTATCCGTAAAACGATATCTTTGATTTGATAATGGGGGTAAAATGGTGAAAACAAAGATTCTGGCTTTTTTGTCTCTCGACTCGAATTATCAAAAGAAAAAATGAATAAATAAAAATGATATAATAATGTGAGCAGTGTGCCGATAGTGTGCTATATGCTACTAGATTCCAACTCCTCCTACCTTTCTCGTGCGTGTGTGACACACCGAGTATAGAGACAACAGCGCGCCACGATTAACACATTGGTTGCGCCCGCGTTTCTTCGTTTACGAGACAAAGAATCATATTAAATTGAAAGAGTAACGCGAGAACAGCCGAAAGAGGAATAATTAAAGATTCGAAAGTAGTACCTGTTGTGTGTATCGTTGCGACTAAATATATTCTTTAATCCGGAACAATAATGATCCGGCTTGTACGCAAAACAAATTCCTTCGTACGAGGATCAAACATATTTTCTTTTTATTCTCTTCATTTCCATTGGTTCATTTATCTTGAATTTTCTCGTTTTCCAATCAACTTTCATTCTTATTCGAGGCCTGTTTGGCAACAAGTACTCTCTCTGTATCTCGCTGGATAAAAAAAAAAAAAATGTATACAACGATAAACGTCGTTTTCTCTTGGATAAAAGTTGGGAATAGCGAAAACTTGGCTCTAGCATAAAAGAGTTGATGAAAGAAAGAAATAGATTTTTCGAGGTCGAGATCTCGATTCGTTATTATTTTCGTAATAAACTATTTCGGACTATCGTTTTAGTCCCGAATGGTTTTGTCAATACAATGTCCTGCTTAATCATAAATATATACGAATGCGAGTATCCAGCAGAAACAAGACATGTTTTTTTCTCACATTCACTCACTAACGCGACTATGGGAAACGACGATATATTTAGCTAGAATCTAGTCAAAATTATTGTAATATCACTTTGTTTGTGTCTTATATTCTCTTTGTCTTGTTCAGTCTCGTCGTAATTGAAGCAATATTACGAGACGCGCTTCATTAAATTGTCCGAAAACCTCGTTTTTCTTTATCCATATACAAATACGTATTTTTTATCGCGTGGCATTTTTCAAACGCGAATCAACACCACCACGTATTTTCCACCTCGTCCCATTTCTATTTTCTTTTTCATTTCGAAAGGGTCTCCCCTTCGTAATCTCGTTGAGCAGACAATTATTTGCTCAATACAATCAAACTTGAAAAGTGATATTATAAGTATATTAAAAAAATAACGAAACGAGGTATTTAACGAGTATAAAAAATTAACAAGCTTGAATAAGTTTTTATATTTGATACTAGCTTACGATATGCAACAACATTTCATAAAATAACAACAACAAATGGTTGAATTTAAATGAGAAACGAACGAAAAAGAGTAAGCAAGAAAATGTTCCCTGGTCGTTAGCCGAGTGTTTATTCCAGTGACACCTCTAGCTTTTACATTTTTTAAAGATGAGAGAGAGAGAGAGAGAGAGAGAAAGAAAGAAATGATTATTGTAAAGGAGCCTATTTATTTTTTGACCATGACATAATTTGAGAGAGAGAGAGAGAGAGAGAGAGAACAACGTGATATTAAGCAATGTGTACGTGGTAATATGAATATAACAGCCGCAGCCCTCGCTGAGAACTACATTTAAACGAAGAAAAAAAAAAAAAAAAAGAGGTTTTTGCCCCTCGCGAACCGTCGAATGGAGAAAAAAAAAAACAAAACAACTTATTGCCCCGTAAGTAGTGTCGCGTGTCATTCCGACACGAGTCATCATTTTTTGTTTCTCAAACGTAAAACAAAGGAGACAAACTCGTTAATAATACTAAGACCCCGGAAGTAAGAATGTTGGACGAAAAAAAAACAAAAAGTAACAATTAAATATAAAATGAAGAAAAAACAATGAGGAAATACTGCTCTACATTCAGATTCTCTTCTGTAGGTTTCACTAAAGTGCATTTCTTGTATGTTATACAGTATTATGATAGAAAATAAAATGATAAACCTATTACCAACTGTATTCGCATATTTATTTTCGTCGAAATTTCGCACGACCCTCCTTCCTCGTTACCGACTATCATCGCAATCGCGTAGAATTCTCTCGAACGCGTAGTTTGTGATACGCGCCAAATTCTTGCGCATGCGCGCTGCATTGACCAATCATGGGAGCGAAGAGCGGAAGTGAGGGGCAATCTCCTCGACGCACAATTTCTTTTATTATTCGCCGAATTGAGTCAATAATTTAAAGATGTTTGGGCTTACAAATGATTCAAAATATTGGACGAAGAATGAGCGGCGAAGAAATTTTTTAAATCACCAGGCGTTTCGATCGTTATCGAGTCGGTGCGGGGGTCAGGCCATCGCGCGCGTGTGAGACTCGAAGATAGGCCGTGATTGGCGGGGAAAAAAAATCATTACTCCGGAAAATTGCGCGGACAATTGAAAACGAGCGTGTGCGCAGCAAAGTCGCGGATATCGGCCGCTCGGTGGCGGTAGCGCGAGCTGACTCATGTCCGGTAGCATCGAGGATCGTTCTTTCCGTCCCTAGAAGCGGCACGGGTAAGTCGGGCGCCTCGCTATCAATATTTTTTCACAATCACAACTTTTCGCATTAATTTGCACGATTTTTCTTGTTGAAATATCGCCTCGTTGCCTCAATAATGTCGTGAATCGTTCGGAAAAATAATAAGGAATATAAAATTATCGTTGCAGAGATCTTAGCCGCTAAACAATTTGACTAAGTCAAGCTCTACCATCCATCTTTTGAAGGAACGAAAGCATCAAAACTCTACATCAATCATGTAAGTAGCGATTGTGACATTTCTCCAATAATTATTATTTCGTCGAGTTGTGCAACTTGTTTTTAAGAAAAATGCCATTTATTCGATCAATTTTCGTCGCTGTCGGAGCGTAAAAATTTTTTTATGGCCAATCGAAGGCGCAAGCGGCCATCTTTGGCTACGGAATATAGATAGCAAAGGCGCATGCGCCGTTTTATTGAACCACGCCATCGGGCGAAAAAAAATGCATGACGAATATTTCAATTTATTATTATTATTTATTCTTGCAATAATCGCGGCATCGCTCGATCCTCGTATTTTGGCATGACCCTGTCTCGCACTTCGACAGAGCATGAATGCTTGTACGGAGGTAAAATAAAATGGTGAACTATGCCTTCGGTGCCCACACATTTTGTCTGGGTCCGTCTCTCAATGTTCACGACATTTTTCTATTTTCTCCCCCCCCCCCCCCCCCCCCCCCCTATCAATGGAACGACCAACGGTGTTTGAAATTTTTTTGCTTGTTTCGGGTGCAGGACTTACGGAGGTTCGTCCGGTGGTTATCGTAGCGGCGGAACCGGTGGAAGTCGCGGCGGTGTTGGCCAGCGCAACGGTTACGGAGGTTCGGGCGGCGGTGGCGGTGGACGTTTCGGTAGCAGCCGAGGAAGCAGCAACGCGGGTGGCGGCGGCGCCATGGGAAGAAACGGCAGAGGCGGAGGAGCGGGAGGAAATTTGCGAAAGCCAAATTGGGATTATGAAAATTTGAAACCGTTCAAAAAAGATTTTTACATTCCGCATCCAAACGTCTCGAGTCGTCATCCTCGGGAGGTCGATACCTTCAGGGAAGTTAAGCAAATCACTCTGAAAGGTGACAAGTTGCCCAATCCCATACAATTCTTCGAAGAGGGCAATTTCCCGGATTACGTGATGCAAGGAATCAGGAAGCAAGGCTTCTCGGAGCCGACCGCGATTCAAGCTCAGGGTTGGCCGATCGCAATGTCCGGCCGAAATATGGTCGGGATCGCTCAGACCGGATCGGGCAAGACCCTCGGTTACATATTGCCCGCGATCGTTCACATAAACAGCCAGCAAGCGTTGAATCGTGGAGACGGACCGATCGCTCTCGTTCTCGCTCCGACTCGCGAGCTCGCTCAACAAATTCAAACCGTTGCCAATGATTTTGGCTCGCTATCTTACGTAAGAAACACGTGTATCTTCGGAGGCGCGCCAAAGGGCAGTCAGGCGCGAGATTTGGAACGCGGCGTTGAAATTGTAATTGCCACGCCCGGTCGTCTCATTGATTTCCTCGAGCGCGGTACAACCAATCTACGGCGATGCACCTATCTCGTGCTTGACGAAGCCGATCGCATGTTGGACATGGGATTCGAGCCGCAAATTCGTAAAATCATTGAACAAATCAGACCGGATCGACAAGTTCTCATGTGGTCCGCCACTTGGCCCAAAGAAGTTCGCAACTTGGCCGAAGAATATCTCACCGACTACACTCAGCTCAACATCGGATCGTTGTCCCTCTCTGCCAATCACAACATTCTTCAGATCGTTGACGTTTGCCAGGAACACGAGAAGGAAGCCAAGTAAGTTTCCTCTCGACTTTTTTTTTTTTTTTTTTTTTTTTTTTTTTTTTTTTTTTTTTTTTTTTTTTTTTTTTATTCCATCCATTTTCCCAAACTCACTATATATCAACCTCTAATAAGAACTTTTGTTACCAAACATAATTACCGCGCGTATTAATATGAATTTTTGTCTTCTCCATTAATTCAGATTGGGAACGTTGCTTCAAGAAATCGGCAACGTTAACGAGGATGGTGGAAAAACAATTATTTTCGTTGAAACGAAGAAAAAAGTTGAAAATATAACGAGAAACATTCGTCGTTACGGATGGCCGGCGGTGTGCATGCACGGCGACAAATCCCAACAGGAACGCGATTATGTTCTCAGAGGTACGAATTGAAAACACACATATGCTCGAGACCACACACGAGAACGGGGACGGGTGAATAATTGATGTTTTATGTTTTTCTCACATAGAATTCAGAAACAAGAAAGGCTCGATCCTCGTAGCAACGGACGTGGCTGCCCGTGGGCTGGGTAAGTTGTTGCAAGCACCGAGCACATATTTTCCATTATTCCGGGGTCGCGCGAGGGTGTCGCGGTCGATAATATAAATCGGTTGGGCCGTTGTTCCGTATGTAAGAAAGAGGGTGGCGATGTAGCACAGACTGGTTATATGAAATGATGCCTCGCTGTTTGAAACTTGCGAGTAATGGTTTGCACTTGGAGCATTTATTTGACGCATTATATTTTCCTTCTCGTTGCGAAAATCGAGTAGCCGGGATCAATTTCGTGTGCAAAGAGAAATATAGATTACAGGACTTTTGGGAGCGGGATGAGTTAGGGAGGAGGAGGAGGAGGAGGAGGAGGAGAGAGAGAGAGCAATGTAAAGCAGTACTTAGAAGTTAAGTGCGGGCATCTGATAATTTATGTTAATCAGTCTGGTTGTCCTTTGTTTCAGAGGCACATGGTGCACAGATTGTGTTGAGTGCGCAATGAGCAAAAAAAGAAAAAGCAAATAAAACATGGCTCACTCACTGTCTGTGCTCTTGAAACGAGCTATATATGCAAGTGGATATATAGTGGATGTACATGCGCAATTCAAGTGCTCTTGAAATGAAAGCGAAAAGAAAGCGAAAGAACATGTACTTCAAATGTGCCTCTGTGTACAGCCTGTGTACCACACGAGTATTTAAGGTGGTCCCCGGGTACTGTTACGCTCGTTGGCTGTGGGATTTTGAACAAATTGAAAAAAAAAAAAAAAAAAAATACTCACCATAGCCAATGTTCATCCGGTGCGGACAACAATCTTTTACGATTTTGCTACTATCGCTACTCGATGAGGATCTCTCCGTAATAGGAAAACAGGACTATTACGAGAACTTTGTGAAATTCCATTCAAGAATATCACATCCTCGGGAAGCGATATCCTATTAAGAGTATCAGCTCGCATCGCAATTGTTCAATGTTCAGCGGTTAACAGGGTTTGTATTTATCATGAAGCCAAGCCTATCACTCATCCACATACACACTCACACACATGGGTTTTTTTTAACATAATCATAATGAAACGAATAAAATGTTGTTTTTCATAGTTTGGTTAACGTTGAGAAAACTCGCGCGGCTTGGGGTTTCTTTCGTTGTTTATAATTTTTGTTTGTTTGTTTTTTTTTTCTCGTCAATTTTTCACACGAGTCCTCGCGAGCATTTCTCCCAATCGTCATATCGACCAACAAAATATCAGCAATTTGCTGTTCGAGTCGTTTACTCGCAATATATTTGCTATTCGAATTAAAGTTTTTTTTTTTTTTTTTTTTTTTTTTAATCTTAATCCGCGAAACGTTGGCGCGGATTATCCTCGTGTTTTATCGAAAATTTCGCATCTCCTCAGATGTTGATGACGTTAAGTACGTGATCAACTTTGATTATCCGTCGTCGTCGGAGGATTACATCCACAGGATCGGCAGGACGGGACGTTCCGAAAGTACAGGCACCAGTTATGCTTTTTTCACCCCTCAAAATGGCCGTCAAGCCAAGGATCTCATCAACGTTCTGCAAGAGGCTAATCAAGTCATCAATCCGAAACTCTCGGAGCTCGCTGCGAGAGGCGGAGGCGGTGGTTACGGAGCCAGAAGTAATCATATTTCCCCTCCTTTTTCGATATTAATGGAAATAATTAAAATATTATATTAATACCGTATCTTTTTTTATGTACTTGCAGATCGTTGGGGCTACGGCGGTGGCGGCGGTGGACGAGGAAGGGAAAACTCATTTTCCGGAGTGCACAAACGTTTCGACAGTGGACGAAGCAACGGATTCAATAGTTACAGTTGATTCAACAAATCGACGATATCATAGGCCGAATGAATGAACAGAATATGAACCCTTCGAGATCGACCACCCAAACAGCAGCAGCAGCAGCAGCAGCAGCAACAACAACAACAACAACAACAACAACAAAAAGTCTCAAACGGAGTTGCGCGTCAATATTCGTCGTTCAATTGCTCGGCCATTTATTAAAACAATTATTATTTATATTTCTCTTAGCTTTTGTTACGTCTGGAGCTCCGCTGTCGATTCTAAACCGATTTTTAATCACGCTATTTTCGCGTGTGAGAAAGATGAAACAAAAAAAAACAACAAATGGGGGGGGCGATGTATTTTGAAATATGGGAAAAGTTGGAGCAAAATTGAATGCAACGATATAATCGAGACGGTGGCATAATATTTAGCAGCAGCACGGTGATTCATGACGATCCCTGAAATGTTTTTTCGGTGAATTGAATATTTGCTTCCTCATTGATGTTTGCTATAAACGAAATTATCCAAATTCAATTGTAATTAATACTCCTCCCATATTTCACTCTGACGATCGTTCGGTTGATAGCCAAAAAACAAAGAGACATGGACCATTGAAACACTTCAGTATTCATTCCAATAATCTGGAATGGTCAGTATCGCTTCAGAACATTGTAGGATTTTTTTTTTCTTCATTTTTTAGTTTTTCTCTTTTGATTGTCGAATCAGATTGTTTACATCGATTGTACGATTGATTTATATCATACGGAAAAAGGAAAAAATAAAAAAGTTTGTAGATTCCAAGCGTCTGACCAAAATCGAGCCAACAACCGATGGGTTTTTACAACCCTCGTGACACAACATTATGTTGAAAATATGGTAGCCTTTTTTCGTGCCGTGTGCGTGTGTGTGTACAGCAGCAGCAGCACTTGAACGAGAACTCGCGTCGATTACGAATGTAACGCAAACGTGAAAAATTTGAAAAATACAAAAAAACTAACCTCCAGTCTTTGGAAACTTTATTACCACCAACGCATCGCAAGCCCTTGGGTAGAAGCTTTTGAATTTTCAGACGCGAGTGCGCGAGGCGATTATCGATCAAACTTGGCGCGCGCCGTCCGCACGATGAAAAACGCATCATCGAATACTCGTTCTATTCTCAATTACGTTTCTTCGAAGGAAAAATCGGAATTGTGTCGATTTGTATTTTTTGGTTCGACGAATCTCGCGGCCGATCGAGTATTGAAAATTTTTGTCAAATATGCGAGAGAAAATTTTGCTGATCGAGCGGTTACCGGATTGATGCTTGTCTATCCGAGTTGTACAATACATTTGTTGGAATCGAGCGAACAAGAGATATTTCAAGCTTGCTCGAGATTAATTAATTTCGAGCCCAAGATTTTGGCACTTGGGAAATATTTAGCCATGGAAATGAGCGTCGGTGATGGTCGATTTTTTGAAAAATGGTACGGCATAAAAGTATGCGACAAACGGGGGCTTGGAAAAGAATAAGGATGGAAAAGAGGAGGCGGATAGTTTTGAGCGAGCAACGAACGCGTATGGCGGTTTGATGAAAAGCTTGTACGCTCTGTATGGAGATTTACGGGAGGCGAAAACAAAGAGTCACGTAAGTTGATGCCGCATATATACGAAGCGATGATGAATTTGTCAAATGTTTTTGTTTTTAATCGGTCTCTGCCGCTGGTCGCAGCAGTCTTGTCTGATGGAACGGCTGGAGCAGCTCGCAATCATTGAAAACTCGAATCTTCCCGAAGATAAAGTAGTCAAGAGTCTCTTGGAAAGCTCCTGGGGCGAGAGTTTGGAAAAAATAGTTGATAGTTATTGGAACGAAATATGTTTGAGAGATGAATCGGAGAACGATGAGATGATATGGCCGTTTGCCGAAACGTCGGATGAGCGGTGTTGCGCCGCTGGTTATCGTCGGTAGACGTCGCGGCCGATGAGCGAACGAGCAGGTTATGTCGATGCTTCTACGACGAATAGTCCGACGTCAAGAATGAAAGGATATGGCTGATAAGGGTAAAAATGAAAATTGGGATCACGCGATAGCCGGTGGTACGAGCGGTTTTGTAACAAGATTGATTTGTCAACCGCTCGATGTCGTGAAAATCAGGTTTCAGGTATAGGACAAACGGAAATAAACGATATAAGATAACGAGTGATGCGTATCTTTGTCAATGACTGTACGAGCGCGAATAAAATGTTGTTTAGCTGCAAGTCGAGCCGATAAAACACGGAGATATTGGAAAATACAGATCTCTGGCGCAGGCGGTCAGAGTTATTGTCGGAGAAGAGGGTTTATCAGCGTTATGGAAAGGACACGTACCGGCGCAAGTGCTCTCCGTCGTTTATGGCCTCGGACAGGTAATAATGAACTATTGATATTTTGGTCGATGCTAGTTTGCTCAATCGCTCGTGCGTGTACGTGTGTGTTGCCAGTTTTATACGTACAACATATTGAAGAAATTGTGGTACAAAGCGGGAGAGGCGGAGGCGGGGCGAAGGAAAGAATTGGTGAATTTCATGGCGGGAGCGACGGCGGGAGGGCTAGCTACCGTTATTTCGTATCCCTTTGACACGGTGAGAACGAGATTGGTTTCGCAGTCGTCGCTGGAGCCGGTCTATCGAGGAATTTGGAGCCCTTATACGTAGGCGCATAATGTTAAACGACGCGAGCTCTCTCGCTTCGGCGCTCCTAGACCGCTCAAAGTAGCTATTTATTTTTTCAGAAGCATCTTGAGGAACGAATCGCCTCTGGCCTTTTATCGCGGAACGACGCCGGCGTTGTTGCAAATAATTCCGCACTCGGGATTTCAATTCATGTTCTACGGCATGCTGGTAGACGCTTGGAAGAGTTATTATCCCAATGACAAAACTAATGTAACAAACTCTATGGCGGCGGGATGCGGCGCTGGCCTTTTGGCCAAAACTCTGGTTTATCCTTTTGACTTGGCGAGAAAGCGTTTGCAAATTCAAGGATTCGCCCATGGTCGCGCCGGCTTTGGACAATTTTTCAATTGCAACGGCCTGCTCGATTGCGTACTTCGGACTTGTAGGAGCGAAGGCTTCGCCGGCTTGTTCAAAGGTCTCGTGCCTAGTCAATTGAAAGCGGCAGCTACGACCGCTCTTCATTTTACAATTTACGAACAGACGCTTTTGTCGCTTCGTAAATTTCGACAAACTCGATCGACGCACGTAATCGAGAATCATTGAAAATAACGAAAAAGCATTGTTTATTCGAGCGTATAAATAATAATAATAAATGGAGAGAGAAGAGGGTTTGAATCATCCGTAACTGATGGTGTAGCCCATCGATATCATGAGGGTTTCCTTAATTGCCGGATGAAGCTGGCGTTCGATGTATCTCGTCAGAGCTTGACTCGCGCCGCGAAAAAAAACATCTTCCATTTCGGTGGCGATCGCTTCGCGCGATAGCCAGCCGTCGTTGTTTCGTTCAGCAAGATCTTGATCGGAGAGCGATTCGCCTTTCGATAGTCTCAAATTTTTCAACGCAACGTTCTCATGGAATTTCGTCGTCGCGTTAGCCCTGCTATTCCATTTGGTATCGGTCGTCGAGGAGGTGGGGCCTCGGCGGGCTCGGGCTTGCTGCTCGTCGTTGCTGGCAAAGGTGACGTCCTCTTCTTTGGTCAGAGCGGCGACGTAGCCGCGCGGCTCCGGAGCTTCGTACGGCGGCTAAAAGCGAGTAAAAGGATAATGAATTAGCAAGACGGGGGGGGGGGGGGGGGGGGGTATCTTTTGATTTGTTTCTCGGTTCTGGACGATCGGCAGCCATAAGCGTATATCGATGCGAATCTCGGCTCCAAAAAGCTCGATTCCGTTCTTATTCTCATTTGTCCGCGTCCCCGTGCAATCGGATTCGTATAAAATTCAATGCCGGCCTGTCTCAGCCGTAAACTCATTCGGCAGGATACCGCGGGTATACCGTTGGAAGGGCGATTATCGGGGAACGACGGTGAACGCGGTAAAAGCGATATTACTCCGGAAACCGAGAGATCGTTGAACATGACGCGAGTCTCGAGAGCGTTGCTCTTTGGCTCGTAAGAGCACGTATCGACCCGCGCCCACCTTTCATTCCGAGAATCTTGAGGAAGCTGCAAACATTAACGGTGACGTACCCTATCAATAAACGATATGAATACGAAGTTTATTCGGCTGGGGGTTTGTTGGTACCTTGACGGCGATTCGAGAAACGCTCATTTCGAGAGGAGCGGAAGCAAGTTTTTGTTGATAAACGATGCCGGTCTCTTCCTCGTCGAGTCGATATCGTCGGGGCGAATCTCTCTGGAGGGTGTCCAGCAAAGCTCGTTCCAATCGACCACCGCAACCGTCCAAATTTCCTCCCAGAGAACAATCCACCGGCCAAATCCATAAATAGGATAAATAAATGGCCAACGCGACGACCAGCCGATTAGCTCGCATTTTCTCCTACGGCAAATATTTTTCATTGTACGAGCAAAATAATTTCTTCTCGATCAGCTGCTGCTGCTGCTGCTGCTGATGGTGCGAGCGGCGCGATTAATGAAATTTTTTCCGCCTCGAAATTACCCGACAGTGTCTAATTATCATTTGCCGTGTGCGCGTGTGTGCTTTTTTTCGTTAAATTTCACCGAGCGCGCTCAATTAAAACGCGGGCGCAATTAAATCGCGGCGCGTAAATTTATTGGAGGATCGTAAGAACGCGCACGTGTTGCACGTGGGCAGCGGGCGTCGCGCGAGCATCGCCAACTTCCTGTAGAAACTCGACGGCGCAGGCCCGATTCGCTATTCGCTCAAACAGAGCATGAATCCTCGCTCGCGCGCTCCATTATTATCTATAATAGTGCGTCCAACAAAAGTTTTTTTTTTTTTTTTTTTTTTTTTTTTTTTTTTTTTTTTTTTTTTTTTTTTTTTTTTTTTTTTTTTTTTTTTTTTTTTTTTTTTTTTTTTTTT
>JAPYYS010002288.1:0-11478 GCA_030522525.1 Campopleginae sp. 14b
TTTTTTTTTTTTTTTTTTTTTTTTTTTTTTTTTTTTTTTGTTTTTTTTTTTTTTTTTTTTTTTTTTTTTTTTTTTTTTTTTTTTTTTTTTTTTTTTTTTCTTATGGTTTCTTTAAATTTGAAACTTTATATTTAGCGATTGATTCGTATTTTAGTCCCTGCAATTTTTGGTCAACGAGAATCGCTAGAAATTTTACTGTTTTTCGTGTCTCGTTCCTTCTCTTTTCTTTCTCTGGGGTTTTTTTTTTTTTTTTTTTAATTTAATTTTATAAACATTCTATTATTGCGAAGTCTGAAGAGAATAAAATGAAGGATGAAATTTTTTTTTTTTTCATTAATTCTTACCTGGATAATCCGATGATTCGTAATAATCATGGGACGAGTGCGGCGCCGGTTCGTCCTCGTAATCGTAAGTCGTGTATCTCGAGGAAGGATAAACGTCGTCCCTGTTGATCGAAAAGCATGGAGAAAAAAATAATAATTAAATTTTATTAAAAAAAAAAAAATTAAAGGACGTAATTTTTTTTTCTTCGGATTTAAATGCATTTTTTTACTGACGTCGCGGACGATGTGTAATGACGATCGCCATAACGACTGCTGCTACTCGACGAGCCATGATAATCGTAATCATGATGCGAGGCGCCTCGACTCGATGGCGGTGGCGTTGGATCGTCGTAGCTGAATAAATCGTAATAAAAAAAATAAGACAAACGTGAATAAAATGAAAAATTGAGAGAATTTCAAATTTTCCATTAAGCAAGGATGAGAAAAAAAAAAAAAATTACCCATAGCTCTGGTCCATGGCGACTCTGGCTCGATCCAAGATCGAGAAGACCTTCGTTTTCGCTGGCACTGGACGAGTTATCGGTCCACGGCTTGAAGGAGGTGGCAAAATCGTGGCTACGAATAAAATATATTAAAAAAATAATTTCAAGGCGAGTGATAAAACTCGCAAGCCAATAATCTCGTTGGCATGGAATTTGTAGAAGAAAATGAAAAATGTTGATTAAAAATATGAAGAATGAGAATTTTGATGAAAAAATTGAGGAAAAATGTTAAGGAAGAAAAAATAAAAGAAAAAATGAATTGTACCAATTCGTGACGGACCTCTGGTCGATCGTGGAGGCGCTGGCCTGCTGCTTGGTCTCAAAATACCACCACGTGCTGAGGGTCTTCTGTCATCACCGGACGAAGGTTCATCGACCATGCTCAACTCCATTTCGCGCATCTGTTCCTGGCGTATATTGTCATTGTTGTCGGGTATCAAGTATTTGCGTACCTCAGCAAGGGCGAACGCGATTCTCGCATGTGCCTCAGCCGGTGGAGCCAGTGCTGCTATTTCGACGTGCAAATCATCCGAGAGATGAGCATATTTAGGGTCAAGAGAGAGTCGACATTCTTCCTCCTGAAACAGACACAAAGCCGCGCTCGGGAGTGTTCATTTTTTTTTTTAAATTCAAACATTCGAAATTGTGGAAAAAAAATGCAAACGGGACACATTTATTTTTGGACAGAGGAACATTTCGAAATTGGCAAACTTTTATCTCATTTTTCTCCTTCCCCTCGCAATCTCCTTATTCTTTTTTTATTCAAAAAAAAAAAAAAAAAAAAATCTTTTTTTTTCTTTTATCGATTCGAGCCGTCCAGAGAGAAAAATCTTAATGAAGTGGGAATATTGATAAAAAATGAGAAAGGAGGAGAAAAGTGTAGATGGTGTTTGCATGGTGCTACGCGGACCTTGGGCAAACTTAAATATTCCGCGAGTACTCGAAACGAGCTTTCCGCGAAATAAGAAGCAAGAAATAATAGTCACATTACTCGCTTGAGATCCTCCCGCATTTCAGTAATAAGAGGCTTTCTCTGTCTGCCTTGCTTTTTCGCTCCGGAGAGGTTTCGTCGTCAATCGTGAAAAATCGTAATAATAAGGGATGAAAATAAATAAATGGAAAGCCAATTTTCCGGGAGACATAAATTAGTGGAAAAAATGCATAAAACGGTGTTGCGTTATTAGGAAAAGAAAAAAATGGAAATTTAGTAGCTCAGAGTGGTGTATTGTGGTGGAAAACTTAATAGAATGTTGCAAGAGGTTAGACAGGACGATGATTAATACGTAATGGAGTGTCAAGCTAGTTCAGGTTTAAGCATACGATGATTAGATCGATATCGGGGCCTGTCGATAATAATATTGTCACACAAGCAACTCGCGAATACCAGGACGCGGTTTAGTTGGAACGTTGGTGAATATAAATTGAATCATTAACGGTAAATGAGGAACTATCGTTAGAGTCTATCGAGGCTAAACATATATGTAAATATAACAATGTCGCGATCGTATAAATTGTTAGGACGTACTTTAGTAATCCATTCATGGAACTTGGAGTTCTCCCATGTCGCTGGGATAAACAATTAACCCAGTCCAGGAGAAACGATCGCTTCTAAAATGCATCGCGACCTCAACCAGTCCCTCCTTTTTCCTCTTTAACATTTTTTTCCTCATTAAAATTCACCAAAATTTAAAAAAACTGTTATTTTTAATAGAAAAATCTGAATAATTTCTGGATCGTGACTAAATTTTGTGTTAAAAAAGAAATTTTTCTTTAAAAAAACAAGAAATAGTGTGTTAATGAATATTTGAGTAAAAGTAGCAACAAAATATATATTTTTTTTATTAAAAATAAAGTGTTTTCTCAGTGGAGTATTTATTAAGGATATACGACCGAGAATTCGTGAGACTCGAATAATTGGGTGCAAGTCTGTGCGACACTGGTACGCCGGTTGACCCTCGAATTCTTATTCTCCTTGGGAATAACGTTGATCCTGCAAGTTACGGTTACTACCTCGATAAAGCTTACTTATCTACTCCGTTAACCGGCAAATTTGCCATTTGGTAGATTCTCTGGAGCGGAGCCTCTTGTCGGAAATCGAGTGCATATAAAGCCATTGGCATTTGCGTATTATCTCTTTCAGAGAGCATCGAGAAATAAATACAAAACAAGAAAGTCCGAGGGGGCGAGGGAGCAGAAAAAATGAATGTCCTCTTTCCCCAAATGGAAAAAAAAAATTTTTTTTAAATCAAACGAACTGGAGCAAAGTCCATAAAAATAAAAAGTGACTTGAATATAAAAAACCCTTCACCAGACGACAGGAAAAAAATGACACAACAAAAATGAACAATTAATCATAAAATTCGATTAATAAATTGACGAGGGACCTTCATTTTTTAGTGATAATCTCAATCGAGTTAATTATGAGATTCGAACAGTGGGAGAAAGAAAAAGAACGATTAAAACAAAACTGCTAATTATACGGAGTTGCATTAATAATGCACGAATAAATTAGAGTCTGAAATATTGAATCAGGTTAATAATGATGTTTGAGAATAACATCGGGCTCATCGGATTGGCTGAACAGACGATAGGGGGGGGGTACGGGAAAAAAGCGAAATAAGAGAAAGTTGGCAAAGAAGTATAAGGGTGTGTGCTAAAGTAGTAAAAGTACAAAGTAGTAATTTAAAGCCCACGTGGTGTAAGCGCGGCTCTTTCGCCGGATGGGTGGATAAAATTGGATTTGCCGGCTTATCACAATTCGCGAAAGCGGAAAGAATTTTTGAAAAATCCTCAAGCCCCATGAATGTTGGGGAACTTGAGAAAATCAGCTAGTTTTTTTTAAATTAATTTTTTATTTTTGATTTTTATTCATCTCATATTAATTTTTTTTTCGTATAGAATAGAAAAGTGACACCTGATGTATGATAATTAGTGGGCGGTCGAGTGAGAAAAAAAAATTCAAGTCCAGGAGATAATTAGTTTGGGGGTCCGACGAAGTTTGAGCCGCGGGTGTGTGTTCGCACGTGTCTCACTTTGTTTCGGTTGTAGGGACGAATGAGAGCGAAATGGGAGGAAATAAAACGGAACGAAAAAGGGAGAGGGAGGGAGGGAGAGAGAGAGAGAGAGAGAGAGAGAGAGAGAGATACGCGCGAGCGGTGGTGCAGGCAGCGGCAAATAACATTTTCCAATTGCCAAAGTGCGTTACGACCCAGTTAATCCCTTTAGGCGAGAGTGTACCAGCCGAAAGAGCACATACACGCATAAGTATGCGGATGTACCCGAAGAGACATACACATATAGAGAGATGTACGTAATAAATGGTGTATTGGTGCGATAGCGATGGAGGCTAGGATGGTTTTGCTATGCGAAGAGGGGTTAACCAGGCCGCGTGCACTGCAATTAATTCGAACGTGATTAAAGCAACGGGAAAATTAAAAGAGCGATATCTTTTCGCGTGTCACGCGGTCTGTGTCGAAAAAAGTGTGCAACGTTGCGATAAAACGAAAAATATTAATATTTATTAATAATTTGTTTAATTTTTAAAATGATGCCAATTTTTCAAGACAATATATTTTTGTCTGGAGCGAAAAACCGATCGAATAAAAATCTGAGTTGACGCAAACGAAATTGGAGGAAAATATCTCATGGGCATCGCGAAGGAGACTCGATAATTCGACGCGCATTGTTCTCGAGACGTTTTTCCAAAGAGTCTTAGAAACGATGACGAATGGGAAAGATCGCGAAGGAAAAAGTAAACAGGAGAACGTGGATGAGAGAGAAATGGAGAGAAAGAATAACGAGGCGGCAAGTACGAGGGAAGGTAAAAAAGTATGGAATAAAAATAATACGAGAGAAAAGTAACAAAAGCCGGTCAAACGAGCGAAAAAGAATCGGGTTAGTAGAGAGAGTAGAGAAGGAAAAGAAATAAGAAGTGAGAAAAAAGTAAATGGCGTAAAAGGAGGGGGGAGGGGGTGACAGGGGGTAGAGTCAAGCCCAGGGAAAGGATCGTGCAGCCTCTCGTTCGTAGGTGACGGTACTGCTGCGCGAGCGACGAGTGATATTTTCATGAAAAAAAAAAAAAAGTAAAAAAGGAGAAACAGTCGAGCGAGAAGGTTTGCGAGGAAGACATGAGGGCGGGGGATTCAGTAATGTGATAAATCACGATTCGCAAGGATTGGATAATTTATGACACGAGCCAGAAGCCATGGGATCTTCCTGTTTTTAACAGCGGCGAAGATTCGTGGTCGTGAGGAAAAGGGACGGAGCAGGAGCCGGCTAAAAAGTTTTTCCCTACGATGGCATCTGTTCCATTACCGAAAAGTGGTTATCCCGGGATGACCTTTGCGGAAAGCTTCGATGTATTATTCGACACCGAGCGAGTCTATGACTCGATAAAAATGTCCCAATAAACAAAAGAGCTAAACTTTACAAAATATTTTTACTTGCACTGAAAAAATAATTTATTTACGAGATGCTGAGGTTTTTAACGTTATAATGCAACGGAAAATATTGATTTTTATTTGTAATTTTTATAATTTTTCAAATGATGCATTTTTTCGGGCGAAAAATCTGAATGGACTTTGACAAGGAAGAAAAACCGCAATTTCGTTGCATTAATGAATTATTTATTTGAGCCTCTCCATTTAGTTTGGAATAAAAATTTGTTAATAGTTAATAAATTTGGTTGTAAATGAAAAAATGTATGAGCTCTCGATGTGAAAATATGGAAAATTAGTTAAACCAGCCGGAGGTTATTTAAGAGCGTATATAAGAGAGGAGAGTGAGCTGAGGAGAGAATAAAGAAATGCGGGTGTGCGTGAATGAAGGGCGAGCCATTAAAACTTTGCAATTACGCAACGAATTCAAAGTGCTCGAGAATGAAGGAGAGAGGAGATTGCTGGAGGGAGTAACAGGCGACGAGAGTAAGGCGGAAAAGAAAGGAGACAAGAAGAAGGAAAATATGTGTATTGGTGTATATGGGGGAAAAGTAAGAAAAGGTAAAAAGGATAGACATCTCTCGGTTCATTAAGAGCTTCTTATCTACCGCGAGCGCGTTCGGTCTCTTGCGTACTTTGGCAAATTTGGATGTCTCCCTCGCTCTGAAAATTAGTACATTTATTTTCCAACTAGGAAGCCGGGCGAAGAGTGGACGTTTTTACGGGGGGGGGGCTCGAGTCTTTTCCAGACAGATGATATTTCTGTTGGTATATAAATTTCTATAAACTTGAGGATTTTCGTGAACTAAACTTTTTCCCTCGAGAAATGATGGACGCGGCCGTTGTTTTTTTCTTCTTTTGGCCAAGTGGAAATAATAATGTTCGCTCGATTCGAGCTTATAGCGATGATGATATCCCGTTGAACACACCGTACTGCGATGTATAAACAGAAATGACAACGATAACAATGGATGACAAGGCTGAACCACCTGGGCTCAGACTCTATGAGACCAACTCTTGTCTTGTTTCCAAGGTAAAACCGAATTAGCTCCGTCGGCCACTGAGAAATTGAAAGGAAAGTTGTTGTGCATCCAACAACTTGCCGCGTTTAGAACATCCAACTATTTCTCTCTCTCTCTCTCTCCCCGCGATGTCTCTTCTATTATCTTCATCATCCAATGGCTGTTTGCGCACCAAGAACGAAGTCACTGAAGTTCGAAGTGTTCAAGTCCAACGAAATATATGTTTCCGTTAATTATTTCGATAATTAAGAAAATTATTACAATTTTTGTCCCAAGTTTCCGGCGGATATTTCTATAAAAATGGTCAAAAAAAATTCGAGAAATGGAACATTTTTCCTTGGAACATTAATCACTGAATTTTCAACTTGTGAAAAACTTTGTCCGGGTCAAAATGACCCAATGTGTGAGAGAGAGGTTTACTAACGATGAGAAATTCTCGAAAACGATCATTTCTTCATTTCGGCAATGTATAAGTCAAAAAAAACAATCAGTGTCGGTTGAATTTTCGACGACGTGCCATGTTGAAAGCGTAGAAAAATTCCAAATTATTCGAATTTTATGAAATTTTGTGAGCATACTCTCTAGCATTAACTCTAAATATACAAATTTTTTAAGATTTTTCTTCCACATATTTTTCGAGTCATTCAACACTAAAGTTTCCATGCATAAGCATAGGATTCGGATATATATATATATATAGATATATATTTTGGATATTGTTAAAAAAAATTATTGGAAAACTATGAAGACGAAAAATAGGAAAAAAAATGTGTGTCATCGTATTTGATGCTAAAGAATAAAATAACCAAATGAAATGAAATTATTTTGATGATTTTTTTTTTAGTTGGTAATTTCTGAATGCTCGTGAGTTGTTTTTTTTATGTTTCATTTCATTGGGTTTGGCATGTCCCGAGTTTCTCTTGTATATTTGCATTCGCTTGTTCTCTGGCGGCATTGTCTCGTGCTCTCGCGCACGTATTGCGCACTGAGAAAGTTTCGTGACTGGTTGAACAAGGGAAGATGACTGAGACTGGCTCGTCTTAGCACGCAGAGGCAAGTTTTCATTACAGAGTGAAAGACAAGAGGTATAATTTTGTCCTTGCAGCTCCTCATCGTTCAAACTTTCGTGGAGGAGTAACTGCGCCTCGACTATACAAAGCTTCGTAACACCGGAGAGAATGTTTTGCCTGCAGGATGAGCCAGCGAGGAAAATGAAGAGTGGTTTTCATGGGGATGAGGATAAGTTACTTTCAATATCGATAACCAATAAATCTGCGAATGACGAAGAAAAGACCGAGTGAAAATTCGATAGAAATGCATGAAAAAAAAAAAAAAAAAAAAAAAAAAAAAAACAGATCGAGAGTCTTCTCGATGTTTCTTCGATTATCTTGGGAACTGATCGATTTACTAGGGTTGTCTCGGGACCTGGAGAGCGAATATGTGCGATGGGACATTGGGACAGAAGGTGTATCATGAGTGAGGCGATACAGGCGGAATAAAATGATGGAAAGGCTGCTGTTGGTGTCAAGAGGTCTGTGTATATTTTCGAGGAAGCAAGAAACAAGGAGAATATATATTTTTGCCTCGCATGAGACGAAATTCTCGCTCGGCAGGGAAAAAGGTTGAGCTTTGCTCAGACATATCTGGTGCACGGAATGGCGCAAAGGGAAGAACGAAAGACATAAAAGTTGATGAGGAGAGAGAAAGCGAGAAAGACATAGGGAAGGAGGACAGAAAAGTGCTGCAGGATTGACTAAGAAGGGAGGGAGAAGTAATAGTAAGATAAAAAGTTTCAACCTAGAGTCCTCGTATCCCGGAGACTCAAATATAAAAAGTCGTAACGATAAATCACTCGAAGGGGTTCTCCATCCAAGATTTCCCGATGCTGACGTCAAGCATAGAAATTATCAAGCATTTCTTCATTTTCGATTGAAATTCAATAACGAATTTTCGTGCACATAATAACTTTGATATTGTCACCGAGATAAACAAAAATAAAAATAAAAATTGGTATCTATTTATCTTTTTCGATTATTCGTACATGTATTTGTACAAATCTTTTAAATATCGAAGCTCTCGAGGAGAGTATCCTGTCAAGATACTCTCTTCTTGTTTGTGCACTGGTGTTTGTTTTCCTTGGATATCGCGCGAGGCCGTTACGTATAATCGTAGAGAAAGTCACAAGAAACGAGAGAGAGAGAGAGAGAGAGAGAGCAGGAGAGACTGAGAGGGCGATAAGGGAATGGGCAGAAAGGGTGAAGGGATCATTGAAATGGTCCGCCGGTGTTATCTTGAAGAATATACGTAGATAGAGAATCCTGGGTAGAAGAGAGAACGACCGTAGCGATTAGAGGATCGTTTATTTTTCTTGGCCAATATTTTTCGTGTTAAAAAAGGGTTTTTCTTTGGGGATGATAAAATAAAATTCGACGAGGACTTTATCGCTAAAATCCAGAAAACCATTCAGCTTTGTGCTGAAGTTTGCAACGTTAAAATCCAACGAGAAATATTGATTTTTATTGATTATTTGTTCAATTTAAAAAATGATCAATATTTTTCGAGCCAATATATTTTTCTGGGTGAAAAATCGATCGTTTAATAATCGCAATTTAATTTTCGATATAAATAATAGGCAAAAGGGAAAAAAATGAATTTCGTTGCATTGCAACGATGCAAACTTCAACGTCATTGGCTGCTTGGGCAGTAAAAATAAATGGTGGAGAGAAGAACGTCGTAAATAACGTTTTGTTCATAAATTTTCCAAAGATTGGTAAATGAGAAAAATAAAAAATGAAGAAAAAGGGCAAAAATGGAATTTTAACAAAGTGAGAATATAGATTGGGGAGAGAGTTCATTGTCACAACTGTTTAGAGCGTCGACAAGGGGATTACGTATTTAGCGGATGGAGGAGCGAGGAAATGGGAATGCAAGGTAGAATTTCTTGTGCATTGGGTTAAGAGAGGAAAAGGTGAAAATAGAAAAGGAAAAAGGTCGAGGAGGAAGAGCAACATACAAGAACCGCAACACTTTTCACGGGCTGAAGGAGCGACGAAAAAAGTGAGCAAGAATCGAGAGACAGAAAGAAATAAAGGGAGAGAGTGTACGAAAAGTTTTTCATCGGGAAACATCGCCACGGAGAAGCGTATTTATATATATCGGTGTAAAATAAAAACAGAATACTTAGTTGTTGTTGTTAGTTCGTCTTTGTTTTATTTTGGCCCGGAAACACGAGGATTTCGAAGCGGCGAAAGGAAAACTTTCTAAATGGATGAGAGACAGCGATGTGTTCGAATTCGTGGTGAAAAATGACGTATTGTTTTTTTTCTCATGCTCTCAACTCGATATATATGGGTACAAGTACTTTTCCACCTTGACAAGACGAGACAGCGCATTTGTGTTTCAATATTTTTTCGGATTTATAGGCGACCTTATCGATTTTCAATACCGAATACAGCCAGTGATTCCTTGTTAGCAAAAAATTTCATCCCGAACAAGGATTACCAACGTACAGAATCACTTTTTCGCTACGTTTGTTCGCGGAGGGACGGAAAAAAAAAAATGCAAAAGTTAAGGATCGAGATGAAAAAAGAAAAAAAGTTTTTTTTTCGGTGAAATTCGAGTTTTCAAATGCAAATAACGCAGTCCAACTATTTTTCATAATTTCTGTATGAAAATTGTGGGCTCTGGTTGAAAAAAAAAAAAAAGAAGAGTTCTCGTTGAATTTCATCGATGCGAATTTCAACATCGTCGAAAACAATGAGTATATTTCAATAATTCGCTTTTTGACTGAGCGCGATCAAAGCCTCGATATAATTTTGCCGTGTCTGTAAAGTCGCTGGTAATAACTTGACCGTTAAGGGTTTTAGTTATCAGGGATATTTGAGGAAGATGAAAAAAAATAATGGAAGAATGAATGAGATGGAAAAGTGAAGTTTCGAGTCTTTTTTCGTCGTTTTGTTTTTTTAGTCTCGATCTATCTGGAGTGAATTTGACGCTGGGAAAAAATGAGCCGCAGGAGAGTGAAAAAAGTGGAGTTTTTATTGCAATAGCTTATGCTGAATGCGAGTTGGTGTGCGTGTGTTTTTTTTCACCCTAACAAGTGGCCCAGGCGTCTTGCTCGCGTTTTCCTGGTCGCCCGGGGAATGAGCGAAAAAAAGGGAGAAGCAGAGAAGGAGAGAGGAGAATCGTAAGGTGTTAACTGCGTTTGGCAAAACGAGAAGGAGAACAAGTCAAGAGGCTGCCGCGTGAAATTACTGTCGCTGGGCGAGGAGAGATGCGACATCGTATTTTATAAGTTTAACGTTCGGTGCGGAGGCTGCTCCTAGGCAAATGGTATGTGTGTGTATTATTGGTGAGGGCCTTCTCGCTTGGGGCTAACATTTCCAAATGCGTGCTAGTGCAACGCTACGTTTTGGTAACGAAAGAGAGAAGAAGAGAGAACGAGAAAGATAGAGAGAGGCAAGACGATCGCATTTCGTGACGATAAAACTGTCAGGTTTCTGTGGCCAACGCCAGAGGGCTTTTTCTCGCTTTTCCTCGCACGGTCAACAGCCAAAGCCTATACCGCTGTTATATTTTCCTTATCACTCGAGAACAGACGTTCAAATGAACATTTCTTTTATATAATCGGACCCCGGGTCATGACCACTTGCAAATATATTCTTGTCACTTGGTCCCTACCATCTTAATTCCTTCCACTTGTATTATTATTATTGCGAATGTAATTTTAACTTGGGCTCGCTTCGTCTATTAGTTGCTTAGGCCTGTCCTAGCTCATGGTAAGGAAAATTCATATTAAAAATGATATGCTGAAGTTTGCAACGTTGAAATGCAACGAAAAATAATTAATTATCAAAATTATCAAAATTATTCTCTGGGGCAAAGACCGATCGTTTTGTAATCGCAATTTAATTCTGAATATAAATAATCGGCAAAGAGAAAAAAGACTTTGGATCTAAGAAAAATATTGTTTTATCGTCCCGAGTGAATATTGAAAAAGAATATTGAGATTTGCCGAAGAACGATAGAATTTCGTTGCATTGCAACGATGCAAACTTCAATATTATTAAAAATCGACATGAAAAAGAGAAAAATATGAAGAAAAAAAAAAAAAAAAAAAAAAAAAAAAAAAAAGAAAACAGAGATGCAGGTGTGGAAAGTGATCGATCGAAAGGGAGAAGAAGGGAGAAAGGAA
>JAPYYS010002297.1:0-15325 GCA_030522525.1 Campopleginae sp. 14b
TTGTCTTGAATTTTTTTGTTTTTTTTTGTTTTTTTTTTTTAAGCCTCTCGATGGTTTTCAAGCTTTTTTACTCCCTCATAGAGAAAACTGTGAGACGGTGAATTATTTTTTTTCAGATTTCAATGTCAATGTGATTGAAATGTCCCGAAACATGGAAAAGTCGTATCTAGAAAAAATGTACGGATGTGTGTGCGGGTATGCTATGGGACTGTGAAATTCAAACGTTCATAACTCAAGAACGGTTCGAGCTACAGGTCTCCCGTTTTGCACAGATGTTAATTCATACGAGCTCTTCGTTCTCTGAGAATTTTCGTTGGAATTGCTAGAAAAATACGAATTGTACGGAATTTTGAAATTTTCAAAAAAATACTGTCAACGCTCTAATTTCCGCAAATTTTCAGATTCATTGCTCATCTTTTTTTTATGAATGGAGTATCATAATAGGAAGGTAGGTATTAAATTTGGGGAATATCGGTCGAAAAGTTTAAATTTGATGATTTTTTGAATTTTAGGAAAATGTGAGATTTTTGAAAAATCGTCGAATCGCATTAATTTTTGGAAATTTTGTTAGATATTGCCAATGGGGTTGGGACTTTCTCTTTACATTTTGGAAAAATTGTCAAAATTTGATTGTATTTGAAAATTTTTACGTGCGTCGACCGATATGGGCTTTGTCGTTGTGCGAGAGGATTCCCGCACAGCTTCCCAATCATTCAACCCGGAACGTAATGAATGGCTGGCCATTTACATATTCCAAGATGGCGAGTATCTTGTTACAAGAGCTCCTCGCTCGAAAACCTTTTACTGCTCGCAGGGGTGGCTTCCCGAGCTCTCGTGCATCCCGCAGCAGCTCCACTCCGCGTTTTCTCTTCTCTCTACTGGACCAACGAGCGACCGCGGCGCACGGGACCTTCTCTCCGCAATGTTGAACGCGCGAACAATGCTCGCCAAGGTGGTCCTCCAGGTTATGCCTCTACGACGCGCCGCTGAAGACATGATTAACATCCGTTAATAAGATGGATGCCCGTGACGTCCATTGTTAACCCTCGCGCGTCGAGTTTCCGTTTGATTTACGAAGCGCACGACTCCGCGGCCCAAACAATCGCTTTGCGAGGCTGACGTAATTTTTTTATTATTTTTTCATCGAAAAAATCAAAATTATATATTAAAATTTTTTTTCCTTATGAAAAAAATCAAAATTTAATTATATTTTTATTTTATTCTTCATTTTTCATTTTTTTTTCTCATTTCCCATTCATTGTTTTATTTTATTTATTTTTATTTTATTTTGTTTTATTTGTTTTCATTTTTATTCATTTTTTTATGGAAAAAATAAAAATTTGAAATTTTCCGATGACCCCGACAAGATCGCCGATGTGGCGGAATTTTTCGTGCGTCTCTCGTGTCGGGCGCATCTCATAGGATTCCGGAGTTTACGCGAAGATGCATAACTATCCCGTTGCATGCGATGCAAATTGTGATGGTGCATCGGAATAAAGGAATATAACGAGATCGAGAGAGACGCGAGCTCTAGAGACAAGCCGCGGTGTCCCTTTTGCCATGGAGCGTAGCGATGGGAATTTTTCGTGTAATTAACCACCGAGAAAAATCATTCAACGCCATATGCCGCGCGCGCCTTCCTTCAAAGGCTAAATCCACAAGCGCACAGAGTAGAGAAAGTGCGTGCATTATACGCGCGGTGAATGTACTTGAAGATGAGTATTACTTACATGGGCGATTCCGCGTCAATTACCCACGCACATGGCAGGCTTCGCAGTTTCTCAATAAATCGAAAAAGCCTCAAAAATTCAAATTAAAATTTCAAAATTTCGAAAAAAACCTAATAAATCCGAGAAAAAACATTTCAAATTCGAATAAAAATTGAAAAATTCCGAAAAAAATGAATAAATTCGAAAGAATAAAACAATTCGAAAAAAAAAACTAAAAAAACAATGAAAAAACTCGAAAAAAAAAATGCGAAAAAAAATTAAAAACTCAAATAGAGATGGAAAAATTCCGAAAGAAATTTATAAATGTGAAAAAAATTGGAAAAAAAATGAAAAATTTGGTAAAAAAAATTTCGAAAATTGTAAATGAGAAAAATTTCATCGTCCCATAAACAAGAAAAAAATGTTTTTTGAATTCCGAGAGATCGGGAAGTGCCTGGGTCGAGGTCAGGCGGAATAACCCATATGGAGGAATATATAAATATCTGAGTATATGGTAAGAGCAAAATCGAGCATTAAAGGCTTGGCTGTTGCGCTATCACAGCAACAGCTGCCATGCGAGCTGAGGATACACGTACTTAACGGGCGCGCACTATCATTGGATCTTGCGGTTTTGCGTGAACCCCCTGAAGGGAGTATTTGCCGGTGGATTCTCGCGTTAGTTGTCCGGCGAGACCGGCGCGGGAGGGAGGGGGGGGAATTGGGAAAATAAGGTGCGGAACCGCCTGCTCGAAGGATCGCGGCCGAAAATATTGGCATGGAAAATAAACCGGATCGATGGATGAAAAAAAAAAAAAAAATACGATCCGTAATAATAAACCGCACGAGAAATTGTTGGGCTGCCCCGCGCCCGTGGTAATAACGAATCCGATACCCGCGGAATTTCATCTTCGTCAAAGACAAACGCGTCATTTTTGGTCGGACACGATGATGGTTGAACAATTTCGAGATGAATAGACCCGTATGTGATCGTCGCGTGTTGCCTCTCGTGAGATTGGAGCGTCCGGGAGGAGAGAACGCGAGAGGGTGAGCAAGATTGAAGAAAATATGGGCGGCAGCTCTTCGTTGATGAATGGGAAAGTTTGCGCCCACATGGAACGTCGCGTGGTTCGTTTGCTCAATTGGAATTGATCGAGGAGCACGACGATGATCCTGGCTCGCACCTGGAGCCACCGAATTATTACGAAGAAAAATTGTTGCTCGAGTGTCGTCGCGGGATCGAATTAAAAATGGAAACAGTAAAAAAAAAGTCAAAATCTCGTAACGCTTCCCTTGAGCTCGTCCCCATCTCCACCGAGTCAACCAAAAGGTTTCGCCGATCCCGGACACATCTAATTATCTCCTATTTTTCAATTTTTTTTTTTTTTTAGTTTAAAATTTTTTGCTTAATTTCGAATTTTTTTTTTTCAAATTTTTTTATTCATTTTTTTTTAAATTTTTTACAGTCGATGGAATCGAGACTCGTATCATCAACTTCTCAGGGTGTCGACTTTCTGTACTTGATGCTTTCGAGAGTCTGATCGATCCGGACGTCGGCTGTTGAACCGAATCGTTTCCGCTCAGTCGCGAGCACGTCGACGTATCAATTTTTTGACAAAGGCACACTCGACCAAGCACACACACACACATAGACTCGATTCACCTCGAGGATCAGGAACATGACGTTCAATACGCACGTAGAATCTTATCTCTCGAGACTTTCGCGAGCGTGAGAATATTCTCGTCGAGCATGACGCGTGCGGTCGCCAGAAATTTTTTTTTCGCCTCTCCCTCTCTCTCTCTCTCTCTCTTCTCGCAGCGTAATTTTTTTTTCATTCCCTCGTCAGAATTCGAGAAAAAATTTACGAGACCAAGAAAAATCTCGTGAATTTCTGGTCCGGCGTAAATTTTGTCTCAATCGCTCGAAATTCGTGCGGCCGCCCAAGATTCGCCCGATGCTGCGCAGGCTCCGGACCAATGAAGATATAAAGTTCGTCATGCGATGACCATGAAAATGCGCGAGGGCTCGGAGGTTTCCCGGACACGCGAGTCCGCGATGTATAGCGTGGCAGGAAAAAAAAAAAAGAAAAAAAATAAAAAAAAAAAAAAAAAAAAGCGGGAAACGGCGCGAGTTTGAATTTGCTCGTGTAGAAGGCGTGAAAATTGATTGCGCCGTGTGTGGCTGGAGGTTCGCGAGAGATCAGAGAAATGTCTGTGTATGTGTGAGCAAGAGGAGGACGAGGAGGGAGGAGGGAGAGAGTTTATTATGGAAAGCTCGTCGAATCGATAATTAGCGTGTCAATTAGTGGTAATACGGCGTATAATTACGTGTGGCGGAGAAGGATTGGCGCGAAGCTCTCGCTGCGATTCGCTGTCTGCGTGTCCGTGAGCATATTTTCCGGAGGATACTCAATCGCGTTCATATATTCACGTTGTCGCGGCCAATCGTACGAAGTGTTTCATTGGCCCGAGAGATCCCGATGAATAAACAGCCGCGCCCGCAATAACCGTGAATTAATTGAATATATTGCACGCGTGCTCACGGTGTTGTCCGCAAAGATCGCGGCCCCAGAGACTGCGCCCCCGTTTTCGCCAACTCGATATACTGTTAATTCTCTTTTATAACTCTGATTCGCTTCGCGACTCGTTCGGACGAGGCTAGCCATGCAGTCTTAACGATTTCGACGTCATGGACCCGAGTGATTACTTGTGTGAGAGTCTGGCTAAGAGTTTATTTAATTTTCAAAGCTGCTCTTTCGTTTCTGGCAACTGGAGAAACTAATAACACTTTTTTTTTTGGAGTTTTATTCATTTTTAATAAAATTCGATGCGGGCCAGGCGAGATGACGCATCGTTCACCATTTTTCAATCGCCTCCGGAACCCGGATCAATTTTATAGGAACAGAAAACTGTTCCTATAAAATTGAGAGCATCTCGAAGGAGGCACTTGTTCCGTAACGAGTACCGAGTGTTTGCGTGGCAGAGAATGACGCGAAAAGTCGCGCAGGGACAATTGCTGCGAGAATAAAAAGAAGAGAGTGCGTTGGGTAGTTGCGGAGCGAACTTGTTAAGGGATCGCTGAGGAACAAGCGGATTACTCAACGTCCTCGTGTCTTTGTTGACGAGATTTACGTCTAAGGCGATGAGAGAATAACGAAAAATTGGGGTGGCCCCGGGAGCAAAGAGAGAGGATCGATAAAGAAGGAGAGAAAAAAAAAAGAGACCCAACCGCTCGGCCCAGTTCTTCGCCGTTTTCTTCAGCATCCCCTGGACCGCGAAAAGAGCAGCGACGTTTTTTAGTCATATTAAAAATAATGGTGACATACATTAGTTTTAACGAAGGAAAGGAACGCCCGAGCGCATGGACACGCGAGCTATTTTTTTGCGAACGGCGTATTTATGCGGCCGGTCATTTGTTTTCCGGAGCTCGAAGCCGCGCGAGAGCTCGAGTTGGCTGCTGTTACGTGAAACAATGGCCGAGGGATCTCTCGAAGAAAAGGAAACCCTTGGACTCGCGAGCTCGGGATGAAAAGATACGTTCGCGTATACACGGAGAAAAAGCGACGCGAGAAGCCAAGAGCGTAGAGAGGGAGGGAGGGAGGGAGGAGATAAAAAAGAAGAGGAAGAAACGGCTGTGCTCGGGCGAGAAGTCTGCACGTCGCGAATTCTTAGGACTCGCTGCACCGAGTCCTGTTTCGTATTATTCGCGTGCAAGGACCGCGCACAAGCAACGCAACTCCCATGTCGCAATTTCAATTTCAAATTATCCCAATTCCGGAGGGTGTCAGCGCGAAACTCGCGGCAGTTTATAGGCAGCCGGAACGATCCTTATCGCGTCGCGTAAGCCACCGCGCGCCGCCTCACGCGCATTTATTCTCCGCGGCCATTACCAAAAAGAATCTTGAGATTTCGAGCCTTTTTCCCTCTTCGGACTTTGCTCTGGCTGGACGACACGTCCGATGGTATTTACACGCGTGAATTTTTACACGCGTGCATTTTTACAAACACAGGGAATTCGACCGTAGAAAAGCGAAAGGTAAAGGGTTTGAATATTCCAAACAGCCTCGTGCCCTTGTGACCTGCTAAATACGAAGAGGGCGGGTTACGTTTCGGATTTACCGATCGCACCGATTCGTGGCGATGTTTGTGGGGAAATGAGGCGGCGCGAACGCGTGCTCTGCGGTGTTAGTTTCTCTCTTGGGGGGCGGATTGACTCTCAGGAGGTTCCAAAAGCCGAAGGCACTCGGTGCTGGCTCGAATGACAAGAAACACTGAAAGTTATACGACCAAAGGGAATTGCTCGGTTAACCGGTAAGCAGGAGAGCAATAACGCGTGCATAGAAAAATCGAGGAGTCTCGGAGGGAAGGAACAATGTAGGAAATGAATGAAAAGCATTGAGAGCTTAACCCGTTTTGGCTACCGCGTGGCTAAGCTCATCGCCACAAATTGACGTCGCTCCCCAGGGCGCCCCGAATTCATGCCTGCAAAACAAAACGAAAGGCTTGACTTCGGAGCATACAACATTGCCGGATTAAGACGCACTCGCGCACCCGGTTAATCCCACAATATTTACGGCTACGCCTGCTGGGCTTGCCTCAGCTTTTGGTAAACATGGAAATTCAATGATTTATTGTTCGTTAATGACAAAGAAGGCTGGTCACGGCGAAGACAGAGAAAAGAGAGAGAGAGAGAGAGAGAGAGAGAGAGAGAGAGAGAGAGAGAGAGAGAGAGCGAGAGAGGGAAGGGAAAATCAAAAAAGTGTCTCTCTCGTTTTCTTTCTCTTCGGCCTCAAGACTTTCACTGCAGAATTGCAATTTTGTTAAAAATCGTCGAAATTTTGTTCAACACAGTAAACTAAATATTTTTTAGATAATTTCAAAATTTTCGTTATTTTGCCGAAACATTTGGTTTCTAACGGAATCGTCACCAAAATTTACGATCGAAACAACAAAAAAATACTTCCAAAGGGACGTTCTAGAATATTTCGAGCTGCGATGACCCAATCTTTGGGATTATTGAAAAAAAAAAATTTTTGGTCGAACGTATCGAACAAAATATCGATCTTTTCGAAAAAAAAAAAAATTTTCCGTGGTCCTGACGTCGGACGCAGAGTCCGCTTTAACGACTTTGGTCCAGAAATCTCGTAATAATCCTTTTAGTGTTTTTTGATGAAGCCATCATTCGCGAATGAAGTTTTCGCGCGGGCGATAATCCTTGCTGTGCTGGAGAGAGAATTTTACGAGCGAGTTTTGCTCTCGCGACATAAACAAGGTGGACAGGAAAAACGAGGAGTGTCCTGGGTAAGTTGTCTGGCGTGTGTACGGCGTGGAGGATAAATGGGACATCTTGAATAATGCCAACTGCTGAAATTTCGTTAATCCCTCGAGCCAGGAAAGAAATTCAAAGATCGACAAGTCTGCGCGACTGCTTTTTCCTTCGGGCTGTTCGGTACGTGTCATAAACATTCCAGGAGGTGTGTCACCAGTGTGGTCACGATCAAAGGTCAACAGATTTACGGCGACCTGTGTGTGTGTGCGCGCGCGCGCGCGTGCGCGCTCGTGTGTGTGTGTGTGTGCGTGTGTGTGTGTGTGCGTGTGTGTGCGCGCGTGTGTGTGTGTGTGTGAAAAGGAACGGGTTGTGTGATTCGGCTCGCTCCTCGAAAATCGTGTCCGGAGGATCGTCCTGAAGGATGCGAACGTTTGTGCGAGGATCGTCGAGTGGAAAATGCGGTTTTTGGTTCGGCTCCTTGTCTTTTCGTATAAAATATAAGGGGACGATGATTTATTGGATATTTTGTGGGAAAGCTTGGTCGAAAATGTCTTGGGAGTCCTTAAGGACGAGGAAAATCGTTTGAAAGGACACGACACGTCGAAAATTTGTCTGTGCGATCCGTGACGAGTAAAAACTTTTAGAATCACTGCGCGACGTCGATCCGGGGCGAGAAACAAATGAATTTACAGCCACGTGTGAACTTTACGATCGACGCGGTTCTCCCGGAGGGAGATCCTGGCGGACTCGAGGAGCTTCAAGAGTTTTCGTAGGTAAATGGGAGCCGCTAAAAGCGGAAATATAAATATCGAGACACGTGCGTGGCTCGTGCGTCGACATAAAACGATTTTACACGTTCGGCAACATTTATAATTACGGGATGAAATAAAAATGGCGTGTAATAAATCCGGGGACTGGATCGAGTCCGATTTTTCGCACGTCGCTTCGTCCCGATCGTCGGAAAGAATTTATACGTCTTTCTTCCGGCGCGGGAACGTCAGAAGAAACGGAGACCAAGAGTTTTTTGGTGAAGAGATTAATTCTCCGGGGATTTTTATATTTTTTATGGGCACCATAGAGGAAAGTAAGTAGCGAGTGTCCGCTAGGCGCGCGGTAAAACGATTTAAAAAAAAAACTGTTTTTTTTTTCTCGCTTTTAATCGCAATAAAACTTTCGGTCCATCGGGCGAGATCTTTGGGATGTTTTCTCGCGCCTGGTCCACGGCAAGTCACTGAAGTTGGTAACTGTTAGAGATTTGTTGGGAAGAGTATGCGTGCGTCGTGCGTCAACATGGGAAAGGTTAATGCGGGCTGGTCGGGCATTAATATTTAGCGGAATTGAATGCGGTGGCGCACGAGCTCTCGGTTACGTCGTTGCCGGCTAATAAAATGAGGTGTTCAGTGTGCGAGGACTCGCGGTGTGCATGCGCGCATGAAGATCGAGTGAAAATGTAAAGGGGAAGAAAAGCATAAACTAACGAGAGTTAAGTAAAAAAGAAAAAACAAAGAGAATGGAGGGAGAGAGAAAAAAAATGTTGCCGACATTTTATCGGCTTACTCACGTACTTACGCACCGTTTAATCTCGCGGCAAGTGCATCTCGCGCGGTGGGAATAGTGATTCAAAGTAATTTTACTCGTATCGGTGCGCCGCGATATCCTCGTGCAGTGTCTCTCATGCGGACAAGCTTGAGAGAAAGTTTATTTGGGATTCCGGATGGTTTTTATACAGAGGGTGACAAAAGTAGCGCTTGGGAGAAGAAAAAACGACGAAACCTCTGTTATCGTAACGGTGGCGGGGTCGTAGACGTCAAATGGGCGATGGTCTGGTCGTGGAGACTCTGCGCAACGTCATCGCGACTGTGTTACGTGAGGAGCTTGCCCGAGAGACCGCAGAAACACCGAAATTACGATAATAGAGGTTTTGGCGATGGGCGTTACGAAAACAGGGGTTCCAATTTTTTTTCTTTCTTCAGATAGAGTCTGCAACGTTTATCATGCTCGCAACACTCGCCACGCCTTCAGCGCCTTATCTAAGCAGCTGACACACCAAAAAAGCTTCGAGAAAAAAGATCCCCAGCTCTCGAAGCGCTTTCGATAGTTCACAGCCTCTCCACACTCTTGGGACTCCCTGTAAGAAATCGTTGAATTATTCTTGTCGTCTCAGGACCGCGCAAAAGAGCAACAAGACCTCCGCACAAACTCTTAACCGTGCGTGAGTCTTATATTTTGTTGGACTCGAGGGAGAGAGACGCGACGATCGTGTTCCATCCAAACGCCTCGGGATAAGCTCTCCGTGCACTCACTGCTCCGCGCCCGATCACGCCAGAGAATACGCACTCATCGAATATCGCTCGATCGCGCCCGCCGCTGCTTATGCAGTGATGGAGAGCGCATGCTGCTGCACTTACCAAACTGCATACGCGCATAAAGACGTACACGCGGAAAATATCCGTGCACCGAGATCCTCGCATCTTCATCTAAATACAGTAATATCCTAAGCTTCGTAAATGCTACTACGGATTTATGTATCAACCTTTTTTTAGTCCCTTTTCCTTCTCCTCTCTTTTCCATCAACTTGCCAGCAACTGTTAGCGCGACTGCAACTAAGCTTAACGAGTTTTAGCTCTCAGAATTGTGGAATGTTCTAATTAACTCCTTGTTCACGATAAATCGAGATAATCAGGAGAAGCTTACGCGATAATGAGTCCGGAACGGACGTCCTTTCAATGCAAGAAATAGGTGGTTCGAGTTTTTTGGCTCCCTCATGTAGATCCTGGAGAATAATTATGCTGGATAATTATAAATCCGTTATCTCGCCGTTATTGGCTGCGAAAAATGGCTTTTTTTGAGTACTCATGGAGTAAGATTCCAGATTTCAATGTCTGTGGAATTATAATGTCCCAAGACATCGAAAAATCATATTTAGAAAAAATGTACGGTTGTGGGTGTGTATGTTCTGGGACTGTAAAATTCAAACGTCCATAACTCGAGAACGGTTCGAGCTACAGGGCTCCCGTTTTGCACAGATGTTAATCCATATGGGCTTTTCGTTCTCTGATAATTTTGTTGGAATTGTTAAAAAAATACGAACTGTACGGAATTTTGAAATTTAAAAAAAAATACTGTCGACGCTCTAATTTTCGCAAATTTTTAGATTTATTGCTCATTATTTTTTTATGGATAGAGTATCATAATAGGAAGGTTGGTATTGAAAATTTGATGACTTTTTTGAATTTTACGAAAATGTGAGATTTTTGAAAAATCGTCGAACCGCATTAATTTCTCCAAATGTTGTTACATATCGTGTACGAGTTTGTACTCCCTCTTAACTTTCTAGAGGAGTTGTCAAAATCATATTATTTGAATGCGAAGAGAAAAAAAAATCAAACTTTTTAGATAACGTTACGAAATACAACGGAACGGAACGAATGGCGATCGGGAGCGAGATAAATGTTAGGTCTCGGAGTGTTTTCTTGTTGGGTAAATTCTGGTTAGTGTCCACCGAGAAATTAGCTGGACGCAGGGGCTTCCGGTTGTGCACGAACGTGCCACAATGCCCGATGTGTTTTCAAGGTCAGAGTTAACTCCGAGGGCTGCATGTCGCTACTGAAATATGTGAAGAGCATGGAAAGCGACAAAGGTAGTGCGAGGAGGTTCTCGTTAAAGTTTCTCCGGTGGATTGGAGCCACAGAGTGTGGAGAGACCGCTGTGCGGATATGCACGGAGGACTGGAGTTTGTAATATTTTGGCCACGACACCGTTGTATATTTATGAAGCGGAAAAATATGGCCACGAAGCATTAGGAGGTCCGCGGCGGTGTAAACACGAAGTTGTGTGTTGCGTCTTTCGAAAACGCGTTTTTCCTGCAGCAGGGGGTGAGCGACGATCCGGATGCCGAGGAACCAGCCAAATTTTCCAGGATCTTCGCGTCTCTTCCTTCGCGTCTTTTTCCTCGGAAGTTGAATTATGACGCGCGATCCTTTGGGCTCGAAAAGTTGCGTCAAAATTTCGAAAGAAAAAAAATACAAACCCCCCCCCCTCCCCGCCGACAAGGTAGCCTCATAAAGATATTACGTTTTTTTTCCTCCGCAGCAAAAACCTCGCGATTCATCGCTCCCAGGACCCAGACACCGCAATAAAATTGCATAAGCTCCTTCTGCTGAACGTTACGATGATATACAGCCTCGGACGAGTTTCAATTGTCGCACCAATGCCGCTGACAATCCGTAATAATGTGGTCATATTTCCAAATTACACTTTTCCCGTACACATTCCCTCGCCGATGCTTTTCAGCTTCACAGACACACACACACACACACACACGCACACCCGCTAGAGATTCCGACCATTTTACCATCCCCGCGAGTATAACTGTAAAGCTATTTTTCAGTCGTCGTAAAACGGCCGTTACCGCGCGTACCAAACGCCCGAAATATTTATGTCTCCGCAATCATCGCAACAATCCTAACATTAAACGCTATTCCCTACACTAGCTCTCGGACACACACACGGGAAATATTATTTTTGTTTAAATGCGTGAATATTTTGGTGAAAACGGTGAAGGATATATTTTTTTTGATAATTTGAAGATTTTTGGTATTTTTACAATATTTATTTATTTATTTATTTATTAGTTTAGTCCATTTTTTAATTTTTTATTTAATCATTTAATTTTTGAAGTATTTATTTATATTTATATTTATTCATATTTTTTAGTGTCTCGGACAACAAAAATTTTCTTCCCGTTGAAACTTTCTTCAATATTTCGTACTGGAATGAATAAATTTTCAGATTTTCCAATTTTCAGATTTCAGCCGAGCGCTCTCTCGTCTTTTCCTTCAGATTTCCTCGCGGCCTCAAGGACCAGCAAACTCTTTCTAGCTTAGTATCCGAAGGCATATATAAATATAACGACTATGGCTCGCCGGTTTATTGCGCTAGGAATGTATGAGAATGAAAGGATTCTCTATATTAGCTTTTTGTACTCATCTCGATGCATTGTGAACCCACCGTTACGCAAACGTACCAACGTTAAGCTCTTTTTCACATCGCTGTAAAGTCTTCCCAAATTGCCGCGCGAGATTTTCATCACTCTTGGGTCCAAACTACCTGCTACGTACAATGTCACGATTTAATGAGGCCCCACCGATTTTCGGGAGGAAAAAAAACTTTGGAACGGCCTTGAAATTTGAAAATTTGAAATTTTGAAATTTGATATTGTGGAATTTGAAAATTGTAATTCGAAAATTGCCAATTGGAAATTAGGAAATTTGACATTTTTAATATTTAATTTGAAAATTGAAAATTTAAGGATTGGAAGTTTGAAATTTAAAATTTCAGAGAAAATAAAATAAATTTTCTCCGGATATTCGATCGATAACGAAAAATCGGAAAATAAAAACTTTTTATACGATTTTTCTTGTTTTTTGTTTTCTAGTTCAAGGTCGTTGATTCGTTATGGCGTGGAAACGGTTCATTGTATTGGATGAATCGCGTGAAAAGTGTGGAAAAGAAACCCGTGCGGGTGATGAACGGATCGCATCTGCTAACAAGCAGAATGAATTCGTGAGAGAGCTCTAGCTTCTCGAATTCCGGAAAAACGAGACCAAGTGTTTACTTCGTGGTAAATTCGAGGTGGCTCGAAAGGTGCGCGGAAATGGTATGAATGTTGATTCCAAATGCGTGACGGTCCCGGAGATGTTTCGCGTCTTTTGAAAATCTTGACCGAATCAAATCGCCTCACGGGGAGAGTGCATAGTCCTGGCCGTTGCACTTTTCGATGCACCGGGCGCGATGCAGTCTTTGAGGCTCCGGGAGAGCCCGGGAATTCTTTCCGAAAGATTTTTTTTTCAAAACTCTGGAGCGTACTCTATTAATTCGACGCGATGGATGAAAAAAAATTGATAAAAATTAGAAAAATCATATAAAAATCGATAAAATGAGAAAAAAGGAAAAACAATTGAAAAAAATAGAAAAAATCATATACAAATCGATAAAATGTGAAAAAAAGGGAAAAAAATCGGTTTGCTCCAAGTTTTCCTTGTCGCATGTGTCACGGAGCTTTTTCATATGCAGCTGCCAGGCCGTGGTCGCGCACGTGAAGAACTTTCAACGAAGTAACATTGTAAAATCGAGGACGTGCTGAACAATCCCGTTTCTCATCAGCCAAGAAGAGAGACGGAGAGGGCGGGAGGAAAAAATAGGAAAAGGAGAGAGAGAGAGAGGGGAAAGACAGAGGAGAGTTCGGTGCGAGAGTGTCTTGTGGGCGGAGAAGGACGCAAAAGCCGCATCGGTGTGCGTGAAATCGTTGATTCGTCGCGGCTCTGGGACGTTGAATGGGTCGGTGGGTCGCGCGCGCGACTGTCTCGACATAAGGGGTACTCCTTAAGTAGCTTTAAAAGTATCGTCCTTAACCGAAAGATTCTCGTACGAGGAGAAAAGCAAAAGTATAGAAAAGAATAAAAGTCGTTTTGGGTTGCGCGGCGACTCGGTGTGCGTTGCTCTTTCGGAGTGGACAAAACTTTGACCGTTCGAATGGGACTCTGGAGGCTGGACGTTCACAATTTTACTCGCTCGACCCTCTCGCACACTTATACTCGCTATTTTTTTATCTCTCGCTCTCTCTCTCTCTCTCTCTCTCTCTCTCTTCGTTCTCGTGGCTTTCCGTGTTTCTCGCTCGAATCGCGTTGAAAATCTCGGCACACGGTAGCGAACGAGAAGGCATTCGCGCGACCAAAAGTCAAATGCAAACTCTCTTTAAGTTCCGTACGTGCTGGCACACGTATTACGTGCGTATCCGATCTCCGCAACCGCAAAACACGCTCTTTTCTTCCCTTTTTTCCTCCTGCTCCCCCCCCCCCCTCCACCCTTCTTTCTTCTTTCCAATCTCTACGCTTTTTATCTTTCTCCGCGATGGTCTCTTTTGTCGAGAACTTGCTAGTCGGCTCCTTGAATACCAAAATACTCCGCGCGGCACTGCGCTGCTCACTCTTCCGGCAAATGTTGCTATCCCATGCTTATGAATAAACACCGCATCGGGGCCAAAAGTTTTTTTGAAATTTTCTCGGCGACCGCGTTGCCACGCTTTCTTATCATACGCTACGAGGACGGTGGCGAAATTTGTATTTCTCCCAAGTTCCCACTTCGCGTGGGTCACGAAAATGAATTTATTCATTTATTTTTTTGTTATTCCTCCCATTCATTATTTTTTTCGTTTTTTTTGGAAACGCCGTGAATTAAATGAAAAATTTGGAAAAAATGAAGATTTCGAATGGAAATTATATTCGTGACGCGTTTGTCACGAATATTTTCCGGTGCCGAATCGAAAAATTTTCACGCGCTCCGCCCATCGAATTTCATGGGGTTTTGGGGTGACTTTTTCAATATAATTTTCCGGATTTCTCGAGAAATAACCGACGAGCCTCTCGCTTCGTCGTTAAATCTCGATCTAACGTCTGTGTCCGTGTGTGTGTGTGTGTGTGTGTGTGTGTTTGTTGGTCGCGATGACTTTCCTGCCTCTGCGACAGCCCTCGAGCCCGTAATAATAAAACACCCCATGGGCCGAGACGGACAATTGAGCATTGTCCGTGACCCCATGGAAATGTGAGTTCAATTAAATTTCCGCACGCACGCTTTGCGCAGCCTTCGGGATGCTCGCCCATGTCTATTCGCCGGGAGAGCAAAAATTATATGAACAACACGTCAGCGCCAAAGAGCAGAAAACTCTATACGAGGAAAGCCTCGCTCTCGCGCCTTCTTCTCGTTTACCAAAAGAGATTCTCCGCCCAGAATCGAGCAAGTCCTCTCGCACTTGGACGTCGATTGTTGCACGCGACTTACTTTCAAGTCGTGGGAGTTAAACTGATGAAAAAGTCTCGGTTTGTACATGCGGCAGGTCCATAACCTTTTGCCAAGGGAATTACTTTTCAACGGACCATATTGTGAGAGACACTTTGACGCGCGGCGACAAACGCCGCGCCTATACGCACCATTATTATTGCAAAAGTGCGATAGAGCGTCGTTAAAGGTCGAAATTTTGGGAAAAATTGAGTGGAGAAGGGAGGCGGGCGTTTCGGGGCTAGTCAAAAATCAATTGACTGTAAAAAATGTTGAGGACTAGGAAGTAAAGAGGGAGTACAAACTTATAAACGATATTTGAGAAAATTTGCAAAAATTAATGCGGTTCGACGATTTTTCAAAAATCTCACACTTTCGTAAAATTCGAAAAATCATAAAATTTCAACCGCTCCACCGATATTCCCCAAATTCAATATCAACCTTCCTCTTATGATACTCTATTAATAGAAAAAAAATGAACAATAAATCTGAAAATTTGCGGAAATTAGAGCGT
>JAPYYS010002299.1:0-10692 GCA_030522525.1 Campopleginae sp. 14b
CCTTAAGAGCGAAACTTGTGAAGCGATGCTACCAGATTTTGATGCTCTACGTGATAGCGGCGGCAGTGACGATTCAACAGACGCGAACGAAATATCAACAGAGATACCTGAACAACAGCAAAATGGCATACGAGAAATGTCATCGAGCGAATTGCCAGTAATTCTTAAAGATTTCGAGCGTCCGGTCGATCTTCCCCGGGAATTGACCACTTCCGAATTCCCCGTGTGCATCAACGATTGATCGGGTTTTGACACGAGGGACTCCAAATTCTCGAGTAACGACACGTTCGACGATCCGTCTTCGAGTATCAGTGACGATTCTTCGCCATCAATAGATACCGCGGCGAGTGATGAAAATGCTCAAACATCGATATCCGTCTTAAAAAATCTCCCAAAAGCCTTCGATTCTCGAGAACTTCCGGTTACCGTTTTGCCGGAGTTTGAACATCGATAATGCTGAAAAACATGTCCAAACAAACAAAAAAATTCCAAATATGAATAATTTCGCAAATTGGTGAAAGCAAAAATACATGGTGTCGAAAATATACAATCTATAAAAATAAAAAAAAAATAAGATTTTTGTGGAAATTCCGAATTGTACAATAAACAGAAGTATCACGTGTGCCTGAAATAATTGTAAGTAAACACGAAATAAATATCGAGAAGAAAAAAAACCATAAAAATGTTTGATTTTAATTTTCAACGACTCGTCAGTTTTTCAAGTGATTGCCCGGTCGTACACGTGAGTATGATCACGCAGATCTTCATACTCGCATTACAAACGTAACGATTTTTTTTATCACTTTTGAAATTGAAACATGAACGAAGGCGATTGGAGTCATTTCGTGTGTTCCGAAGATGATTGTAATTCAAGATCGAAGTTTGAAGTCCTCAAGATTTATGCAATTTGTAATATCCATAATAATATATATATATTGTAACGTGACAAGCTGCCACGCCGTCGGGGTGGAAGCCCGGGAGCCTTCCTGGCAACCGAACTCCCTTAACCGCCTCCTTTCCCGTCCTTTTTTCTCCCTTTTCTCTCCTCGCTGCGCCCCATCTGTTGCAGGAGGACCAGCGACGGCGGAGACCACACCCGGAGGACACCGGAAGCCGCGACGACCTGGAAGGGTGGCGAAACGATCACACACCAAAGAAATACGGCGGCACACACCGGACCCATCCCGTTCCCCCTGTTACCCACTGACCGCCCTCACCCCGGCCCTCCCTAGCGAAAGATCCCCGGAGTACCGGCCAAACACCCCTAGTCAACGAAAGCAAGCGCGAACTTACCAGGACGACGACGGGCTCCCGGTGACCAGCCAAGCCACGAGTTCCACCGCCACGCTTCGACCGGACTCGTGGCGTGAGGACTTGTGTGGTGTCGTGCGAAGCCAAGTCGCGGGGCTCCTAACCTCACTCCGCGTTCGGTCTGGACACCGTCGCCCGCGCCAACGACACCGCATACAAGGACCCCGCGGCGTCGAGGCTGGCACGATACCGCACCCACACCATCGGGTACTGGGAGCCGACGGTGACGGCCGCTGCAACCGACGGGAATTCGGGCGGGCCGCCACCCGTCAAGCGTCGTCTCCACCTCGCGCCGCGCACACCACAAAGTGACAGGCCTGGGTGCCGCCATCTTGCCAAGCTTCGGGACCCCGAGACAGCGTGGCGCCAGCGACCACCTGTAGCGCAGCTGGCGACCCCCCGCGCGAGTCTCGGGAACCGAAGCTGCGATCGATGACCAATCGATCAGCTGAGTCCCCGACCTAGCCCTGTCGCGTTCAAATTTCCTCTCACTTGATTCGTGCAAGTTCCGCGGGGTCGGTGCGCGCGCCGGTGGGAACGCGAGGAGCCGGAGAGAGGCCGAATCATCCGCACTTCTACTCACGACGGCGAACAGTACACGTGTGCCTCATTCAAAATCGTTGAGCTCTCTTTTCCAATTAAAAATCAAGGTGTTAAATTGATTTGTTGATATTTGACTTCGACCCGGCTGCCGCCTTCTCCCGGACCTGACCGCGAAATAAGAATCGCACGAGGAAGTAACGAGGATCGGCCTGCCTCCGCCCTGTTTGCTTCTTTTGTTTTCTTGTGTCGCTCGGGCCGCGACGCCGAAGGCAAGCTCATTTTTTTCACCGCGCTGCGAGCCACGTGCTCTCCCCTCGTGAGACCCTCATCCCAGAGCTAGACGCGATCGACCGTTGCTGTCGATGGTGAGTCGAGCCGAATTATCTTGTTCATTCGTCGCGCTTCCCTCCCCCCTTGCTTTCTTTTGTCTGGTGCATACTATTAATAAGTTGGGAGCCTGGGTTATTCGTCATAGTGTTGGTCAGTTCGTAGTGGGTCCCGCGGTCCGCCATTACTGCCGACGGGAGAATAGAGTCCCCCCCCCCCTTTTTTCGCCCTACCTGTCGTGTGTGCCGCGGGTATTTATAAGAAACCGTCACGTTCGGGAGCCCGCGATCCATGAGGTAGCGGGCCCGTGCCGCCGATCGAGCTCATCGTGCCGGACTCTCCATCATCATTATTTAACTGGTGTCGCCTTAGCGTCACCTTTTTTTTTTTCTTTTTCTTGACCGGGACTTGACAACGAGACACGCGGAGAAAATTTTGCCAGCCGGCCTCAGCGGGATAGGGGGAGGTCTCGCCGGAAAATAATCGAAAATTCCCTCTGAGTTCACACGGAATCTTAATTTATTAATTACAAGTTAAATTATCGCGTCACTGGGGAAACGGGAAGTCGCCTGATGATTTTACAATTCAAAAGAAAAGAAAATAGAATAAATTCGGGATTAAACAATTCGCGTGTCTCTAATGGAACGGAAGAAGAAGAACCGCGAACACTCACACTAGTTTCACACGCTCTACTCACACGATGGTCGGGACCCTGCACTTTTTTACACGTTAAATCACGAGCTCATTTCCGAATACCGCGGGACTACTCGCGAGTAGCGGAGATCGGATATTTTATTCGACGATAAATCAAAACCGAGCCCCCGATATTCGATTACTCGGCCGAGCTATCCAAGGTCACGAACGTTATTCGTCCCGACCCAATCACTCTCTCTCACTCATACGATTTTACACACGCACAATCACTCTTTCCGCGATTCCTGTTCCCCGTATCTCAACTTACGCTAACGGGGAACGAATTATTTTACACAAAAACACCAAATTGAGATTTTCGCGACCGGCCACGACTGAAATCTTTCTCAAGTAATTGTCCACGATTCGCCCCGCGGGAACGATAAATTCGCGGGAATTCCTGACAAAGGGCAAACTCAACACTCGGAGAGCCGCCGCCGCGACCAATTTCTCGATTTTTCAATGCTATAGCAAACCGAATCCCGTGATGTTTTCAAATAAAAAAAAACGTTGGATATGAAAGCTCACCGACCAAGCCGAAAAGAGTTGAGAAGGAGAAGACACGCTCACGATGGTCGACCGCCTCGCTCGATACTTCACGAAAATCTCCTCGATTCGGGCATCGACGGCGAGGCCCTCAGCTAACCCTCCCCCCCCCCCTCCCCACCTTGCTCAAAAATTCCCACCACGATAGTTAGCAGGTCCGTCGCGTTAAATGTCACCGGGAGCGTTTTTATTTATCCTTATTATATTTAAAATTTATCGAAGACTCTGGCGATGATTGACCGCCCCCACAATCCGTGCGGCCAGCACCGGCTACCGAGGCTTGCACTCGTTCAGAACCGGCGGTGGGATTTCTCGATTTCGGGCTGCCCACATGGGGTAATGAGTTTGTTTCATTCGCCATTTTCATTTTTCATCGTGTTCGGTTTGTTCGACCGCGGGAAGTATTTGCTCCTACCCTCTATATCTAGAGGGCGTTCCCCTTTCGGGGACATGCTCGCCAGGGAACCAAAACATGGCCCCGGGAGAGCACGGGAGGTATTTGTTCCTACCCTCCATATCTGGAGGGCGTTCTCCTGTACGCCAGCCAGGAGACACGCCGCGTAGGGGTTTGCCGACTCCACCCGCAGGTCTGGCATTTTATTGATTTGGTCCGCGGGTGGTATTTTATTTCCCACCTACCCGACATATCTGCCGAGCATTCCCCTATCCGCCACCTGGGGACACGCCCGATGGGGGTCGGTGAACCCCACACGGGAATAATAATGATAATGATAGTAATAATAATAATAATCCCGTGTTGGGTTGCTGGACCCGCATCGGGCGCCTCCCCGGGTGGCGGATAGGGCGGACGCTCCTCAGATATGGGGAGCACCGAAGCGCTTCGGGGTGGACCAAAACCAGGCCCCACACACACGCACGTACATAGACACCTAAACAGACACGCTCGAGCAGCTCACCGGTGATGCAAATGCTTAAGGACCCTATAAACGGGTCACCCTGAAAAAGCGGATGGTTGGAGGATCCCTATGAACGGGGCCCTCCAAAAAGCGAATGAACGGGATCCCTATAAACGGGCTCTCCCGACGATGGACGAAAGTACCGGGAGTTCTGCAAATGGCACGGGCACTCACTCTCACGCACACTGAAAACGGGGTCAATAACACACACATAAGAAATGGGACCTCAGGGACCGTGCTGAGTTCCGGCGCCGCTCGGGGAGTTGCGCCCCCGAGGGACCCGTAGCAGACAGGAAAGGACAAATGACATGCACACCAAAAACGATTACGTACCTCAGGTGGTAACCCCTACACAGGGGCAATCCACCCTGGGCTCCGACCGGATGAAAGCTCTGGTGGCCCATGGCAGCGGCATGGGCCGCAAAATGTGCAAAGACTCGACGACACGTCTGTGAAGTTAGCATCTCAAGTGTTAGCATCTCACGAATGAAATCGATATAAAGTGGCATCCAGCATAGTTTTATAGTTCTTGATAAGTTTTATCAATAGTTTCGGCGATTTAACCATTGGTATCAAGTTTTTTAAAAATGAGATGCTAACTTCGCCAAAACATCATAGCATCTCATCACTTTCCGAACGTCTGACTACTCAGATGTCCAAATTTGTTGAGTTCTATGTTCTCAACAGGTTTCAACAATAGTTCTGGCAATTGACCTAATAAAATTGATTTTTCACAAAATAAGATGCTGACTTCACAAACACATCGGAGCATCTTATCGAATGTCGAACTCGTGGCCACACAAGAGTCGAAAACAAGTGAGTTTTATGTTTTACATAGTGTTCAACTATAGTTCTGTGGGTAAAATTAATCGAATTGCAATATGAAAAATTGGATGCTGCTTCCGCAAGCACAAGACAGCATCCTATCAAATTTCGAGTGTCAGACTGGCCCAATGGTTCTAAATGATGAATAACGGCTTTTGCTATAAAATAAAAGAGAGTTCTGGCTTCTGGAATGTTCATATACTTCTCCATCGAATCAAAAATCCATTCCTAGAATTCGTCATTTCCTCTAGAACTCATTTAAAGGTGGGATGTTAGACCACTGATGAGTGTACTGATTCGGGAAAAAAATCGATGTGACGACCAGAATCTCTCGCAATAAATAAAAAGAGTTCTGGCCTCTGCAATTTTCTCGTATTTTTTCATCAATTTTTTTTCGTAACAAATCCAATGGAAAGTGAAATGCCAGTCTTCCTTGCAGAGTTTTGGCTTGGAAAACAGTTCTAGATGATCGGGAGCATCTTTTACTATGGAATGGAAAAGAGTTCTGCCCTCTGGGATTTTATTGAATTTTTCCAGCGATTGTTTTTCCACAAAAATTCAACAAAAAGTGAGATGCTAATCTTCTGTGCAGAGTTCTGGCTTAGAGAACAGTTATAGATGATCGGGAGCAACTTTAACTGTGGAATGCAAAAGAGTTCTGGCTTCTGGAATTTTCTGGAATTTTTCCATCTATTTTTCTACCAAAAAAATTCGATAAAAATTGAGATGCTAGTCTCCTGTATAAAGTTCTGGCTCAGAAAACAGTTCTAGCTGATCGGCGGCATCTTTTACTATGGGATGGAAAAAAGTTCTGGCCTCTGGAATTGTCTCGAATTTTTCCATTGACTTTTCTTCCGAAAAAATTCAATAAAAAGTGAAATGCTAGTCTTCTGTGCAGTGTTCTGGCTCAGAAAACAGTTCTAGATGATCGGCAGCATTTTTTACTAAGGAATGAAGAAGAGTTCTGGCCTCTGGAATTTTATTGTATTTTTCCAGCGATTTTTTTTCCAAAAAAGTTCAGTGAAAAGTGACATGCTAGTCTCCTGTGCAGAGTTCTGGCTTAGAAAAAAGTTCTAGATTATTACTAGCATCTTTTACTGTGGAATGCGGAAGAGTTCGGGTGTCTGGAATTTTCTCGAATTTTTCCATTGATTTTTTTTAATTAAAAAATCGATAAAAAGTGAGATGCTAGTCTCCTGTGCAGAGTTCTGGCTTAGAAAACAGTTATAGATGATCGGGAGCAGCTTTAACTGTGAAATGCAAAAGAGTTGTGGCCTCTCAAAAGAAAAAAAAAAGAAAAAAAAAGAAAGAAAAACAAAAATGGAGCCAGAACTTACCACGTCCCCGTCGTTGGCTCCGGGTAACGCTGAGTGTAAGAAACACCATGTATGTATTTCTCTGCATGAATTAGTTGGAAAACTCAATGCTCGCAACAATGATTCGTTTCATACAAAAAGTTATAATCATCAGCCACGTTCGAAGGCGAAAAATCTTTTGTAGCTTGTGTAAGAAACCTCCAACCATCTCGCAACTTATCAGATGTTTAAGGAAAAAAAAAACTATTGCAAGATATAAGAAAGTCTCAGAGATGAAAACTTTTTTGCATTTCATAGTCAAAGATGCCCGTCATCATCTATAACAGTTTTCTCACCCAGAACTCTACACAGAAGACTAGCATCTCACTTTTTACTGAATTTTTTATGGAAAAAATCGCTGGAAAAATTCAATAAAATTCCAGAGGCCAGAACTCTTTCCCAGTCCATAGTAAAAGATGCTGGCTATCCTCTAGAACTGTTTTCTAAGCCAGAACTCTGCACAGAAGACTAGCATCTGACTTTTTATTGGATTTTTTTGGAAAACAAATCGATGAAAAAATATGAGATAGTTTGAGGGGGCAGAACTCCTTTGCATTTCGCAGGAAAAGATGCTCGTGATCATCTGGAACTGTTTTCTAAGCCAGAACTCTACACAGAACACTAGCATCTCACTTTTTATTGAATTTTGTTTTGAAACAAATCGATGAAAAAATACGAGGAAGTTTGAGAGGCCAGAACTCTTTTCCATTCCATAGTAAAAGATGCTGCCGATCAGGCCAGAACTCTTTTCCATTCCATAGTAAAAGATGCTGCCGATCAGCTAGAACTGTTTTCTAAGCCAGAACTCTGCACAGAAGACTAGCATTTCACTTTCCATTGGATTTGTTACGAAAAAAAATCGATGAAAAAATACGAGAAGTGTGTGCGCACGCGCACACACACACACGCACAGCATTCAAGAAAAAGATTTTAATATCCGAAAGACCCACGCACACGCACAAAAGATTAAATTTTTTTTTTTAAATCCACACAACATTTGCACACACGCGCAACATTCAAGGAACAATTAAAAAAAAACCGCATGTGATACGAAAAAATAAAAAAAGAATTCTCATGTGTCTCCATAAATTTGTCAAATTTTTGACAGCAAAACAATTTTCCCCATTCCGTTTGCCGGAATCTAGCGAAATTTTTATAAAAATTGTCTGAGAAATGATTTTTTTTACTGAAGTTCAATCGCCTTATCGAAATCACCTCATCAAAAACGCTTTGTCGACCATTTGAAATAAAAATTTCAGCCGAATTCTCATTTTACATTTTTCAAAATTTTTTTTTTTAATCCAAAAGTTGGTCATCTCTCAATTTTGTAAGCCCGACGATCAGAATTTCCAAGATTTGCAGTGAAAAAAAAAATTCACATTTTTTTCTGCTTTGCCCGCCTCTCCCCGTTGAGACGACCAATTATTGCAGGACTTTTTTTTTCATTTTTACAGTCGTACAGCGACATTGGAAACGTGACTGCCGTCTACGAAAGGGAAAAGATGGCAGATAGGAGGCAACAGCTCAACGTAAATATACTATTGTCCTTCGTAGGTCTTAAGTTATGAAAGAAAAGAATAAAAAGTATAGAATCATGATAGACGACAAGCCAGTAAAAATCACCAGTACGAAGTATTTAAAAGTCTGTCATTTTTTCAGATTATGGAACCTCCTAGGTCGCCGGATTCATTCAATTTCTATCGGGCTTCTCAATCCCCGGATAGAACTCGATCACCCGAATTTTTCGGCTTTAGGAATCCATCTCCGGATAGACTTCGATCAACCGAATCCTTTGGATTTACGAAGAGGGAGCAATTCGAAGCGAAAAATATATCTTCTTTTTTTTTCATTTTTTAAGAAATAAATTACAAGTGAGATCAAAAGGCCATTAGTCAATTAGTGTAGTGAATCGGCCCCAGGATATCTGGATCTTCTTTATTTTTATGTTAATCCTAATGTTGATTCCGTAAATTGCAGACAGATATTTTGATTTTCATTGAACTTGGTGTTTGAATAAATCGTAAGGAAAAAAACGAAAACTAAGAAATGTTTTTTTTTTTCAAAAACTCCTCAACCGATTTGAATTGAACTTAAACGAATAATACGATAATATACGATAATAATACTTAAACGAATATTCGAAAAGTATTTTCGAAAAAAAAAACAGATCAGAATTTCCTTGATAACGACTTTTAACAACCCTTTCTCTTTTTTCTGTTTGCGATGATGACATTACAGTACAATTTTTAAACAATTCTTTTGCTGTGCCTTTTTAGACTCAGAATAACACCTTAAATCCATCAATTTATCGATAAAGTAAGCCATATTGAAATAAAGGGAACGTTTTTGAAATATAAAAATCGCATTCTTCCAATGTTTACATTATTGAACCAAAAGAAAGAGTTTATTCAACAGATTAATAACTACTACACAAAGAATTCGAAACAATGATATGAAAACAATTTGGTCTTTTCGAAATATGTGAAAACGACTCCTTATCGACTTGCAAGTTACTTTTCACGAAGTATTTGGCATTTTAAATGATCGATATCAACTTTATTCAATTAAATATTGATTGCTAATTGATCGATTGGAACTGGCCAAAGATCATGGGAGGCGTGGCCAGACAGGAGAAAAATGGAAAAATGAAAAGAATTACCCTCACAAAATGCAGTAAGTAAAGGTTGTTGAATGACTCGGAGCAACATGAAGATCCTGATTTTTTTAGAGATGTACGATTTCGGTAAAAGACGGCTTTTTCGAACAATCACTCGCAAATTCTTGGTGGACTCAGAAATGCTTTTACAAAAGCACTGAGGAGGACAATATCGACCGAATCAAGCCGATGATGATTGATGCTTGGTTTTTTGCTGTTATTACATACTTTACCTGAGCTGTTGTCGGATATGTCTGAAGCTGTTTCAAAAGAAGAGGTCACAGCATGATAAACACCCTCTCCGTGTTACTCGAAAAGTTATGACATTTCTTTCGCCAAAGTTCTTTTTGATTGGATCATCGAGTTCCAGGGAACTATCGGAACCCTGGAATGAAAATGTCATTTCTTTTTAATGAAAATCGTGGTACTTTAAAAGATTTTTTCGACAAAGACGTCATGCGAAATCCATAGAACTCGAACGAAGAGACACATATTTACTTCTACATACACTCCCGCTCAAAAGTATGGGTTCACTCATCGAAATTTTCAGCTTCGCTAAAAGTTCTATATCTCAATGGAAAAAGATCGTAATACAATTTAACAAGCACCGTTTCGAAGGGAACAGTTTTGGCTTCACTTTGCCGCTGCAAATGATTTTTTACAATTTTTTTTGTAGTCCCCACGCTCTTTTGACCAGAGCAGTTTCTTCACGATTTGTTGAGCTTTGGAGATGGGCTGCCCGGGCTCTCGAAAATTTTTCTTCGAATTTTATCCATGTCAGTCCTGAAGATTATATCGAACGCTGCATTTTCATTTTTTAGAAAGTATTGTGCGATTTTTTTTGGCAAAAATATTTGAATTTTTGAAGAAGATTGCGATTTTCATTAGATTTGGCGTACCTCAAAAATGGCGGGGGATTGAAGAAAATTTCAAGAGGGTAAAAAGTTGTATGAGAATATGAGGGACTCGGTAGAATTATTGCAGATTTTTTTTCGACATTTTTTTTTCTCCTACTTTTGGAGTAAAAATTATTTTTATTATCTCGTTCTTTTTCTTTTAGAGGGGTGAGGAATATTTTTTGTTAGTTCCCTCATATTCTTCACGTCATTCCAATTGAAATTAAATCTCTTACCTTTTTTATATATTTTTTTCGTCAAAAAAACCGCTTTTGGCTTTGATGGCCGCGTTGACGATTTTTGGCATCCTCTCGATTAATTTATCGATCTGCGCTGCTTTCAGATTCGTCCATGCATTTTGGAGTTTCTGCCGAAATCGTCAGCAGACGAAGGGCAAACCTCTCTAACTCTCTAACGAGGATGCCTTTTTTTTCTTTTAATATGATTTGGCCAGCACAGTCTCCCGATCTTAATCCGATCGAGCTGTTGTGGGAAGATCTGGATCGGAGAGTTAGAGAGGTTTGCCTTTCGTCTGCTGACGATTTGTGGCAGAAACTCCAAAATGCATGGACGAATCTGGAAGCAGCGCAGATCGATAAATTAATCGAGAGGATGCCACGAATCGT
>JAPYYS010002304.1:0-10560 GCA_030522525.1 Campopleginae sp. 14b
CATCATCATATATATTATTACATACGTATCGTTCAACGATATCGACCATTTTTTCGAGTTTTTGAGTGAAGAGCGGAGCGGTGAGAGAAGAGAGGGGCCGGAGAAAACTCGCGAGGCCTTCGTTATATTTTCGTGGTTATTGGCTGGAACTTTGGTGAGCAAAGTCCAAATTTCGTCTCGATTCCGGTGAATATCGGAAGAGCGACCTCGTATCTCCGCCGATGTGATCCGGTTTGGTTGACTTGATCTCATCGGCGACTCCGGTCTACGGGACTTTCAGCTCGGAGCCCGTGGGCCGTCTACGAAACAGAGACAACGAGGTCAGGAAATGAGACAATGGCTCAAATAAAAATCCTGCATAGTTTAACGTAAAAAACAGTTTTTTTTTTATTTTTCAACACGTTCAACGATTATAACTTCAAGCGCGGTTTTCACTGAGAAAGGGTGGGGATCTATTTACGATGAAATATTGTTATTCGTTGTAATATTGTAAAAAAACTTCCGAAGAGGGCTTGCTACTTGTGAGTAAGTCATCATAATTCGTGTAATTGTATCTCTAATGACAAGATGTAAATGAGAATGAAATAATGTGTGTGTGTGTGTGCGTGTGTGTGTGTGTGTTATGAGTTAAAGCGAAAAGCGATATGCGACTGATTCAAGTTTATTTATGGTAGCGTTGAAGCTGAAGGCAGTTGTGAACGCGGCTTTAGAGCTAGAAACTGGAAACCGGGGCGGGTGCCGTTTATCGATTGCGTTTCTCCTCAGTGTACCATATTTCAGTTGGCTCTTGTCACAATAAGTCTTCGCCATTGTCCGTTTCGACGTAAAACGTCGGTCGAAGAGGCACAGCAGTGATAAAAAGTAAGAGCGAATACGGAATCGTGTGCGTGTGCGTGTGCACCTATCGACGAGTCATACTGATCAACCCGTTCACGAGTGAGTTACCATTTTATTATTCACTCTCGTATTTCGCTTTCGGACCGCTCGATCAAGAAACCATGCAAGTCAATATAAACGTATATATAAAATGGCGTCTGGACGCGGTTACGTTGAATTTCGAGCTCTCGATATTCACTAAAAGAATCCAATAATATTCCGACATATTGACGCGATACCAGACTCGCCTATTATCTTCATTTCCATTGTGGCAAGAAAATTTCACTGTGACGAGCTGGATTCGGTCGTCTCGACTTGCTCATATGCGCATCGCGACACTCTCGCGGGCCGTGGCGAGGGACCGCGATGTTTTGCGAAACAGCATTCACTAGCTCGTTGTTGCGACTCGGACTCGAGCGGTGGCGCACTTGTAATCTGTTGAAGAATTTTTTTTCATTCTTACCACAAAACAATGGACCGACGATCGGACGAACGGTCGATAACATAGCAATCGCGCGATGATTTACTCATTCATATATATCTTTCGTCTTTATGACGAGCAGCGAATATCGCGCGATGTCACATTCCCAGGCTTAAAATTCTAACATTGCACCTATTTTTTTCAGTCGAGTCCTCGGCAGTGACGCTTGCTGGCGAATCCCGCCCACGGGGTTTTCGGTTCGCCATGGAATTTTTTCGGAATCAAATAAGGCTAGGAATAGATAACAGCAATGATCCAGACCAAGCAGAGGTGATTTCCTGCCCCCTTTTTTTTTTTTTTAATATAAAGTTATATATATATACACTACCGTCGAAAAGTTTGGACGGTAGAGTATATATAGGAGAACATGGGGCAAAACGAACTCGGCTCAAAGCGAACAGTTTTAGAAATTAATGATAAAGTTTTTGGGCTCAAAATCAGATTTCCACCTTAAAAGGGCTTCATTGGAGGATTTTGAGCGAAAAAAAAAAAACGTGTCAAAGTACACAAGTAAAATTCAAAGTTGCATTCCATTGTTTTCTGGATGCAAAATCATGTTTAAAAACTTATAGCGAGCTGCGATTCGTGAATTCTGGGCCGGAGAGCCTAGATTTCATCCAGCCCAGATTTTTTTAGTCGCGTGCAGGGCTGAGCTTGTTTCGAGCCCCGCAAATATTTTTTCACGAAATCCGAAATGCAGGGAACAGTCATTTGTTTTAGCCCCTACACATAGTTGAAACATCATTTATACACTGGCGCACTCAAGTCAAAGTTCATTTTTGACACGCCATATAAAAATGATGCCGGTATTGCCGAAAATGTTTCTTAATATTTGTTTTTTTTTTGCCTCTCAGAGGCTGAGTTTGTTTTGCCCCGAATTTTTTTTTTTTTTTTTTTCCAAAATTGGAAAAATTAACAACGGGAATCACTCCTGGGACTCAAATAAAGTTAAACGACCGTATGCTTATCGATTTATATCCTTAAAAATTGTATGGAAAATTGTAAAACGCGTTGCGAAACTGTTTACATATTCAGATCGTGCTTTCGAACAAAGGTGGCCCAAAATTGATAGACAATGGCTTCATGTACACGATGCACAAGAAGCAAACGAACAATATAAGATGGCGGTGCGTTTTGCGTTCGTCGCAATGTCGCGGGAGTTTGGTGACATCGATAGATTTCAAGCTTCCACGAGTACGGATGGTGCACAACCATGGCCCGGATTACGCGGCGGCGAGGTTAGCACGAACGCGATACATGGCATTGAAAAAGCCAGGGCGGCTAGCGGCGACTGTCCAACTGTCTCAAGGTTGGTGGTACACGCCTCTTCTTGTATCCGCTTCGCAATTTTTCCATCCACGAACCAGAAGAAAAAACTTTGTGTCGCAGAAGAAAATTCAACCATGATCTTCGAGAATGTGCCACTGCTGTTGGAAAAAATAAAAGACGAACCGACCGATTACACCGCCGCGGACGAGAAACCGGAAATGCCTAAAAAACCGGCAATTCATTTGCTACAACGACGAATCTTTGACCAAAACATTGTTGAAAGAAGATCAAACAAGAAAGGTGAGCGCAAATATTTGACGAAAAATGTTCCACCGTAAAATAGCGGTGTGTCTGTCTGAAAGCTGTTATTGAATGGTCCAAATAGCTACGTTGTCGACAGCCGATTATCGATGTATTCGTCCGCCGATAACGTACATTGCTGTCTCATCCTCGGCCAAAAAATCGCTTGTCCGGCTTACCGGCCGAGTCATTGAGCTTACGAGAGATGTATTTGTTCGAGCTTATTCTCGTACGTTCGCGTACATCGCGGGGGGACATGATATGCTCGAAAGCAATTTATGTTCGAAGAAGTACAGATCGCGGAGCGCCGAGGTCGTTCGTTGTGATAAACGTGTTTCACACGATCGAAACACAATCGCGATGAGAGAAATATGGTGAAATATTTTTTTTCGCAACATAATACCTATATCCGCCTACTGCTGATGGAATTTGAAAATTAAATGTACCAGAAATAGAGACGCCATGACAAAGCCGTGATTTCTCGGCGAGAATTGAGTCGCTGAGAAAGCTGTTGCCAGCGGCAGCAGCGGCAGCAGCGGCAGCAGCGGCAGCAGAAAGCGGTTCACACGCGACCAATCTCCGCACATGTTGTCGAAAATCTACCACGCTGATACGAAACAAGATGGCGGTAATAAGGGCGTCGCTCGTTCAATTTTTGACATTCCAACAAAATATATATAAGAAATTTTTTGTTTGGGTTTTCCTATTCATAAAAAGAAGGAAATACGGGATGATGGTAACGGGCATTTCGTCGGACGGCTATCAGGTCGTGCGTCACGCTACGAAAAAATAAAAACAGCTGTGTGTCCGTAGAAAGTAACGGATCTTCCCGAGGGTGGCGGAAGTCGAGGGAGCACGCGTGTTTGGCGTCATCGCGATGAAAAATGTCTCTTTTATTTTTGTTGAAAATTTATCGCAAGTTTTACAAGTTGCAAAATATCGGGCGGTGAAAAATGGTTATAAAGAGAGCTAATCGACATTTGCTCGTTTTCGAGGGAATCTTATTGTACTGCTCGCGGAGCAACGGTGCGATAGACGAAAAATCGTGAAAAACGCGTTACGCAATTGCGAAACGCAAAACGCGGACAGCTGCGTGACGCAATCCCTCGAAGGGCACATAACAAAAGTATTATCCCCTCCACGCAGCCTATTTATTTTTTTTTTTTTTTTTTCTTCAAGCGAACCATTCGTGAGAACCCTCCGCAAACGGCTATTGTGTATTATATGCCGCACGAATTTTCGGAACAGCAGTCTTTTTATTCGAGATTCCGCAGCATTTTATTACAAATTGTCGCAAAAAATTTTCAGCCAACACTTTTTCGACAATTATAAATTTTCATATTATTGAACTCGATGCATGATTTCCGCCGGATAAAAAAGCCCGAGCCGGGCATTCCCGAAAACAGCAGCAGCAGAAGCAGCAGCAGCAGCAGCGGGAGCAGATGTGTCTCATCGAGAGATGAGCCAGGAGCGAGCAAAGGGGCCAAAAATGGAACATGGATCGATCGTCGATACGAGTCATCCAAAAGCTGACGACGCAACGCGACACAATCATCATATATTTCATATGTGCGATTGTGGCCGATTATAGTTGGAGGATGATTGCGAGCGAGAAAGGGTTGATGGGGTGATATTATACATATTTGAATGTGGAAAAACGGAGCAAACGCAAAGATATCCGCGGGAAACGATCCTTGATTGGATTTGGCACGAGAGATGAAAAGAAGAAAAAAACGTATACAAGGCGTGTAAATAAGTGTGGTGGCGGACGTCGATTTCCGAGGATGCGATTAATCGCGGGTTGTTGGTTTCGTCTTGGCTGACGCGCGCGTGGCAAGAGCCAGCTAGGCAATAGGCGAGCGAGATGGGAAAGAGAGCGAGAGAGAGAGAGAGAGAGAGAGAAACGAGGCGGTGTAGGAAAAGAGCGAGGAAGAGTCGCAGCCGGGCTCCGTTGGCGCGATCGATGAATCCGGCGCTCGACAGGGCGCGCTGGGGAGGCCGATGCGATGAGCACGGTTAGTAAAGCGATAAAAAGAGAGGCGGCTATGGGACGTCGAGAGATTCGGAGAAGGTACGAGAGGGTGCGGTGAGAAAATAGTAGAGGTCTGAGGGAGCTAGAAGGAGCGAGAGAAAGAATGAAAAAGTGAGATTGAGAGAGCAAGCGCGAGAGGGAGGAGTCTGCTGCAAAATCGGTGAGCGAGAGAGAAGAGAGACACGCACACACGATAGCGCGGTACGGATAATGCGTTGACGACCGGCGCCCCGTTGGCACATGCGCGTAACGACGCGCCCCGACCGTTCACCGATTTCGATTTTAGTCGTTCGCTGCTTTCGGGTTGGGGGAAATCGTTCTGGTTGTACTCGCCGCGAGGCTTCGACACCGCGAAAAACAAGACTAAAATAAACGGCGCGTGTTTCCCTCGTCACAGTGCGTCAAACGAAATATTTGAGAAAAGAAGAACAAAGTAAGAGCGCGATCGAATCACACACAGTGTTTTTGAGAGATAGCACAATTATTATTGCGAGCGGAAGAAGGTATATAAATTGAGAGGAACGAGGAGCGACACACGCGCGCGCTTCTTACACGAGGCGAAAGCCTCGAAAGATGGTTGTCGGGAGATTTTCGCGCGACAATGTATTTCGCTCTATCGTCGTAGCAGCCGCGCGCGCCGCCGACATTTTGTTTTATTTTTCATTGATTTAAAGCCGCGATTGCGGAAAATATATAGCGCCGCGTTGCGGTTCGGGGTGCGTCGTGTGACCGGTTTATCGGCGCACCGGATAATACCGGAGGAATTGATACTACTGCGGGGAGAGTACACCGCACCGCGGATATCGCTCGTGCTCTTCCTATATATACATATATACACCACCCTCACCGACAAACACGGGTATAATAAGAGCTATATATATATATATATATATACGTTGTGTAGCAGAAGACGCGGTCCAACGTGTGCGCCGGTCAAAAGATACGATAATAACAAAAGCGCGAATGAGCTGTATATATGATGGAGCTGCTGCTGCTGCTGCGACGAACGAGCGACTTCTTTTCCCCCCCACGCGCTTTTTTGCCTCCGTCGCTTGTCCCAAGGGGCGGCGAGAAAAGGGGGAAATGTTACGACGCGCGAGAAAGACACGGCCGCGCGGAGAGATAAGATACATATCTGCTGTTCGTACGGACCGCGCGCCATAATTTTCCTATAACGCGACAGAACGAAATGCGATGAGGCGGATACCGCTACTGACTGCCAGCACCAACCGAATATTATTCACCGATTTTCGGAATATTCATTCTCGCTGATGCGCAGATACGCGAGCCCCTTACCGACCGCTGTTTTCCGAACAATGTCGCATTCGTCGTGTCCGACGGGCGTCGCGCCGCTAAAAAAAGAAAGAAAAAAAACTACCATTCATCAGCGATAGAAATTTTATTGGATCCTGCGAGAGCGTAGCGCGACCGCGCCATTGGCTCGTCGAGACAAAAATTATCGTGTTGCGTCACTCGAAACCTCGCGAACGTGCCGATCCTCGCTCGCGGTGCTCAACTTCCGGTTTTTCTTTCTTTCCTTATATACATAGTTTAATCTTTGTGCGTAAACACCGGGCTTTTTTGGACCAAGTATTTTTCGACTCTCGATCGAGAGTGTCTGCTTTTTCCAACGATTCATCGGAATAATGAAATATATAATTTTACGGTAGGATGAAATTGTGTTAGCGCGATCGGTCATCGCCCTTTGGGCTACATCGGGCGCTAATCCGTGACTCTTTGGTGCGTCTATGAGGGAGGAATAAGGCGCGATATACCGAATCGCGCTTCATTGACATTATGCGCGGGATTATCGCGATAAGCCTCGAACCTGCGTTTTGGCGCAATGTTCTCCGCAGAATTGGCAGATACTTGTAGTTTTTTGCCAAAGTTTTCATCGAAATTCATAAAAACAAGGCGCATAAATTGGATAAATTTGCGGCTCGCGGTGCTTTATGCTTTTTCGTTGAAAAAAAAAATGGTCGCGCGGTCATTTGGTGCAGTTTTCGAGTTGGCAAAATTACCGGTATGCCGAATTAATCGGAATAATTGTGCGATAAGAGAGCGCGTAAATCATCGATTCGTTTGCGGTTTATGAAAAGATTTGGAAGAAAAAAAAAAGGAGAAGAACGAACCAATAGAGGAAATTCCAACGCGGCGGTTGTCTCGAAGCGACAGGACGTTTTCAATAATTGCGGCCGTGTTTAGCCGTTCGCCGACACGCTTGCGAAAAAATGATGCCGCAGTTTTTTTGAGAATCGCTCCTCCCGAGAGTCGTGTGCTGCCAGAATGCGATAATAATAGCGAAACAAAATATTCGTCGTCGCGTCCTCGCGTCTGCGCGCGAATATGTACCATATACATATATATATATATATATATGCCGAGCTATGAAAAATCTATAGCCGCGATGATGCCACTTGTTACAATGAAATTTTTCGAATACACCGCGGTGGTATGCGAGTGTGTATGGTCGCTCTCTCTCTCTGCCTCGCGCTCGTTGCCCGCGACCTTCGCAGCAGCCTCGCGTATACGTTGGCGAACTTGATGTTTGTTTTTGTACTTGGATATTGGCCCAAAGGCGGAACGCTTGGGCTGCTGCGAGAAGAAATTAGGAAAAAATGGATGGAATATAGGGGGAAAATGATGATTTTGTGTAGTCCCGCGCGGAGCGATCGCGAGGAGGAGCGAATGAGCCGCGCGAATCGAGAAACGGAGCTAAAGAGGAAGAATATAATTAATAGGAGGAGAGGCGGCGGGCCAAAGGATAAATAATGAGCGGCGGGTCGGATGCGGTGATGTCGAAGCTTTCGGGTTCGCACCGAAATTCCGAGATTAATAATCGCTTCGGTAAAGGACACAATATTATGGAAAAATTGGAGCTGAAGCAAGAGCCACCGGAGGATGAGGAGGAAGATTGTTATTTGGAGGAGCAATTACCGCGATTGCAACCGGTAACGATCTCGGGTTCAACGACGACGACGACGACGACGACGACGGCGGCGGCGGCGGCGGCGGCGGCGGCGGCGGCGGCAACCGCCTCAATGTCAACTTCCGGTCGCGTACGTTCGCACGCTCGGAGTCTTCGCGCTATGGCCAATCCGAGCGCGGTATGGGCGCATTTTGATCTTTGCGCGAACGATGCTCTTCGAGCTCAGTGCCGAATTTGCGGCTCGGTCGTTGTTCGCGGCGGGGCTAATCCCCGTCAATGCGGCACCACCAATCTTCATCGACATCTTCGGGTACATCACGGTGGCCGACTCATCGGAAGACGTTATCACGGTAATTTTATTCTTCGGCGGAGTGTAGGCAAAAAAAAAAAAAAAAAAAAAAAAAAAAAAAATGAAAAAATGTTGAAATTGCTTCGTCAAGGTGCTCAATATGGACGATCAATGATAAGGCTGTTTATTTAGCCTTTTGGGGGGGAGGCCTTCCTTTAGGAGAAAGATTTTATTTCATCTCGGCTTGCTCATCGTAGAGGAAAGCATATCCTTTTATATTTCCATTTAAATTGTGCCATTTCGACAACTTAATTAGAAAGCGAAGAGAAAGTACAAACTTGTATGCAATATTTTACAAAATTTGCATTAATTATAGTGGTTGAGACATGTCGAAATGTTCGACCGTTCGACCGATATTCCCCAAATTCAATACCAATCCTCCTATTATGATAATCTATTTGTTGAAGAAAAATGAGCAATAGATCTGAAAATTTGGGGGGTCGATACTCGTTTTTTCGAAATTCTCCCGAGTTATAAACGTTTGAATTTTCCAGTGCCAGCACATGCACACATATTGAGCACATATTTACATTGAAATTTGGAGGAAAAAAAAAGAAAAAAAAGAAAATTTCACCGTCACATGAGGAAGCAATGAAAAAAGATGTGGCGCGATGGAAAATAGCAGGAGGAGTAGCGAGCGACGATTGCGATACCAGCAAGCTCAAACGAGACGTTTGTGTTTGTTAAAATTTCAGTAATGCAATCGGGGGTTGGTCACGGAGCTTCCTCCGGAGGGAGAACAATCAGGATAGCGGCGCAATCCCTCGTCAGACAACCTCTGAGAAATATAGCGCCGGCACCTTCGGGACAACAGGGTCAACAACAGCCAAAGACTCTTGTATTGAAAACTATACCATTGAAGGTGAAACAGGTCGCACCGACGACCATAAAAATGCCACCTCGCCAGCCAAATATCGCCATTCCCCAAAACATTTTACCTCAACAAGAGTCGACCGAGGTTCGTAAATTTTGCTTCGCCGCATGCCGCCCATTCACCGACATTGCCCCCTCATATTTCGTTCCTCTTTTTTTTTTTCTTTTTTTTTATATTATTAAACGCGTTAAACCGTTTAAACAGGTCTGCCTGAGGTGGAACAGTTACCACAGCAACATGCAAAACAGCTTTCCCTCGCTCCTCGACACCGAACAATTCGTCGATGTTACGTTGGCCTGCGAGGGACGCTCACTCAAGTGTCACAAGATGATACTTTCTTCGTGCAGCGATTACCTCGCCGCCCTGTTGCGAGAAAATCCCTGTCAGCATCCGATAATACTGATGAGAGATCTCAAGTTCTGGGAAGTGGAGGCTCTCGTAAAATTCATGTATCGCGGCGAAGTAAACGTCGCTCATGAAAAATTGCCGCAGCTACTTAACGCCGCCGAGGCCCTTCAAATTAAGGGTTTGGCAGGCCCGAGCCCGTCTCTCCAGGTACGAAAAACAATAAACACACAATCTTTGATAAAATCATTAATTTTTCGTTTCTTTTATTTCTCAACGATCGAAACAGAATCCAAAACCACCGAAATTGGTGCCGCAATCGAAACCTCTGAATCACATTGGAAACGCCGTTGGTCCTTCTCGTATCGGTACGGATAGGAATGTCTCGAAGGAAGCGTCTCGAAAGAGCTCGTCGAGCAGCAGCGCGGCGGCACCGGCGGCCGGGATGGCGGCTACAACAACAATTCCGAGTAGTCCGAAGCGAGTACAAAAGCGGCAAGCCTGCTCGGAGCTTCCTCAGCCTCGGATATTTACGAAAATTCGTCTTCAACGTCCCGTAACCCCGACGTCTCCGAATTTGCCGGTGAAATTAGAGCCGCTCGACATTCCGTTGAGTCCGACGGAAATATTCCCGGAGCATCGTCATCAGCCGCAGCAGCCGCAGCAGCAGCAGCAGCGTCGCCATCGGCACAATCAGGAAGAGGACATAAGTTCGACGGCGTCCAACTTTGACAATCTGGTGATGGCGCTGCATGAGGACCAAGACCCCGGTGGCGATGGGGATCGGTGCAGCGACGATATGAATTTTTCCGAGCTGCCCGGTAGATCGGACGACCCGAACGAACCGAATGATCTCAACGACCACGAGGAACAAATGGAATTTGTTCCGACCGACTTTTTGGACCAAGAGCAGGACATTGTCGAGGAGCAGGCTGAATTCGATAAAAGCAGCAACGAAGAATCCGACGAGGTCGACGAGGAGGAGGAGGAGGAGGGGGAAGGGCAGGAGGAAGAGGAGGAGGAGGGGGAGGAGGAGGAGGAGGAGGAGGAGGAGGAGGAGGAGGAGGAGGAGGAGGAGGAGGAGGAGGAGGAGGAGGAGGAGGAG
>JAPYYS010002306.1:0-12836 GCA_030522525.1 Campopleginae sp. 14b
TAAAATAAAATAAAATAAAATAAAATAAAATAAAATAAAATAAAATAAAATAAAATAAAATAAAATAAAATAAAATAAAATAAAATAAAATAAAATAAACTAAACTAAAATAAAATAAAATAAAATAAAATAAAATAAAATAAAATAAAATAAAATAAAATAAAATAAAATAAAACAAAATAAAATAAAATAAAATAAAATAAAATAAAATAAAATAAAATAAAATAAAATAAAATAAAATAAAATAAAATAAACTAGAATAAAATAAAATAAACTAAAATAAAATAAAATAAAATAAAATAAAATAAAATAAAATAAAATAAAATAAAATAAAATAAAATAAAATAAGAGAGAGAGAGGGGCGAGAATACGAAAAGCACATAATATACGAGAGAAGATACGGAGCGATGTTGGGGAGGATGGTACTAGTTGGTTTACATGTTTTGCGCGTGTGCCCTCCAAGTCCACTGGAAGCAACACACGAGCTACATTTTTCGCATCTCCCTCGATTTACAATCTCTTTCTCAGTCTCTGGTTTCTCTCCCTCTCTCTCTCTCTCTCGCTCTCTCTCTCTCTCGGGCAACAGCACGTGCGTTTCGTCTCTCGATTCTATTGGCCGAGAGATGCGGATCCTACTATACTCGAAGCTTTAAAACGAAGCGAACGCTCCGCCGTTGGTAGCTCTCCATTTCTTTTTCTTTCTCTCTTTCCCATCCTCGTCAATTCTTCTCCTCGTTGTGGCTCACACGTATATACACGTTTATCCAATATACATATACCTCCGGATATTCTTCTAGAACAGTATATAAGGGCCACCACTTTGGCTACTTCAAAGTCACAAGAAAACAATAAGTAAGAAGTGCCAGACGCTCGCTCCATTCTCATTCATTCATACTCACGTTTCGAACAATCTTTACTAGCCAATATACCGCACACCTTACATTCCCAAATATATCGAAAAACATTTTTTCATACGTCCATCGCATCTCCATTCTTTGGCCACTTCCTTAAGGACGACGCCCAATTATTCATTTATTTTTTTTCTTTTCTCACTTCTCCTTGCACTTAGATTCGCAATGACTTGCCAACTTTTTACTCCCATTTACTAAACCACAAGGTACTCTTAATTCAAAATCGTCGCAGGTCATTTGGATTTTTTGGATAATTACCAACATTTTAATCAAATTTTACCAGGGCTTTTGAAATATTATCATCAAGTTTTGAGAAGCTTTACCATTTTGGTATATTTAATGCCGAATATTGCGACACGCGCTCTTATCAGAAATAACCGAATATTGTGATTTTTATAAATAAATATCGCGACTTGAAAAATTTTGAAAACAAATATTTTTAACCCATTTTTTGAAAAACTAAATCAAGCTTCTTTTATGTTTCATAAAAAGATATGATTTTTCTGAATAAATATCTCGACTCCTACAGGCCGAAAGCCCTTAAAATAGCGCGAGCTATTAAATGTCACTATTTTCTTTATTGTACAAATTTAAAGGATTTCTATGGATAGAAAATTCCAAAACGTCAGAGATGATATTTATTTGTTATTAACCAAAATTTTGATGAAATAAAAATTAAATAAAAAGCGTATGCAAAGTTTTAAGAAGCTCCACCATTTATAAATCGAAATATTTAATTAAAAAAATTGCAATTTTTAACATGCGATCTCATGATAAAAAATATAAAAAATTCGGATTTTTATAATTAAATATCTCGCGAGCTATTAAATGTCACAATTTTTTCTATATGTTGAAAATTTGAAAGAATTGTATCGACAGAAAATTCATCATACAACGTCCTTAAGTAACAATTCCAAATGCTATTCGCCTCACTGTCCAGGTCATCTCCCATTGATGGATCTCGAAAACCTCAAAAATTGAGTTTAAAATTGAATATTTTTTTAGGCCACGAGTCGTGCCCAAAGTTTTGGAGGATCGTGTCTTTTTGCAGTGACGTTTATTGTCCAGGAGCTGCGAAAACCATTTCCACACTCGTCGCAAAATCTGATTCCACGTGGATCCTTGATCGCCCAAGAAATACAAACGAGTCACGTTCGTCAGCAACGATTTATTCGTCTAGACTTGTTATAAAACAAACAAACAAAAAACAAAAAATAAAAAATAGTTTTTTTTCTTCTTCATATTGCTCGTCGGACACTGGTCAATGCATATTTATAATGTTATACAAGTTTTCATAAAAGTTGGAGGCAAATATACGTGGCGCGTGGCTGAAGGCGAAAAATTTCTTCTTCCTCACGGAAAAGAGATTTAATATCTGCGTGCGTGTATGAGTCGCCACTCTCTTGCGAACGAGGACGTCCAATACCCACACGCAGTAGAGAGGAGAGTAAAAAAAAGAGAGGGATCGAGAGATAGAGAGGACGCAGAGAACATAATAGAGAGTGAGCAACCAACAGTCCTACTGACTGGAATGACAGCCACCAACTTGAGCGAGTATGAAATGCTCGAGTGAACTGTACGCGTCGACACCTGAAAAAGTACAAAACCTAGGAGCGAGATTTTTATTAAATGCACATTTATCGTCGACTGTGTTTTGTGCTTCAGTGCTTCGTGATTAATCTCGAAAAAATGAACTTGTCCACGTCCGGTTAGAGCGAACTAGTGGGTCCCTGAAAAATTTTCACAAATCGACCAGAATTTTGCCTTTTTTTTCGCTCCCCAAATAAATTTGCGATTTTTTTCAAAAAATTCCCAATAAAAGTTCGATGCTCGAGGAAAATAGTGTGACCAACGAAATGATTAGTAATAAAGCTGACATGTCCGTTATGAATATCGACTTCGCGGTCTCGGACAAATTGTGGATTACTTTGGTGCTATCTTTGAGTGTCTTTGGCCTGCTCATGACGTTTGTTGTTAGGAGAAGCAAATTTCTCTACAGCCTGCGAAACGTCCCATCACCTACTGCCTTGCCGGTCATTGGAAACGCGTGGCAACTTAATTGCAGCCTCGAAGGTAAGTCTCAAGGAGAATCCATTTTTTTAAATTAATTAAACGATGAACTCTTCGATTTTGACCCTGGAACGGTTACCGTTTTTTTCACCCATTCTCGTATCTTAGGGTCTGTATGACCCGAATTTTAAAAAATTCACAGCTCCGGAAATATTTAACGAAAAAAGTTCAACTTGGGCTCATTCTTTTCGTTTTTTTATACAGAATCTCGTGAGCTCGGGGCAATTTTGCTTGGAATTAAAAAAAATAGTCCAAAATGGGGCAAAACGAAAAAAAAGGGGAGATCGAAGGGAGAAAGGATGCGGGATTTTGAGTCCGTTCCAGGGTTAAGGTCTCTCGTTCATTGAAAACAATCGAAATAGTTGGGTTTCGGGATTGTCAGAAAATTCAAAAAAATTTCGATCCCTTGATCTTAAACGATGCGGCCCCTTAGCCATAAAAATGTAACATTTTTGCATCATGTCAAAAAGCGAAATTCAGTGGCTTTTTAAATCCTGCCCCAATGATGTGTGATCGATATTAAATCGGCGTGTTGGATCGATTATTCTTGCAAGTGACAAATAATCTAATCTAATCTCATTCCAATCTGCTTTTTAAAAAAAGAATTAAAAAATTTTGAATACGAGTATCATGTTTTTTGGATTTTGAGGCATGGATAATAAAACGATAAAAAAAGAAACGGGAGAACGAAGGGAGAAAGGGCACGAAATTACGAGTCAAGGGAAATTTTCCCTAAAGGACGGGGCTCTTTTTCCATTTACAACGGAATTTTGTGTTTTTTTGTTTTTTTTTTTTTTTTTTCTGATGCGATGGAGGTTTTTTTGAGTTTTTGAAAAAAGTTCTCACTCGTCATGAGCGGAAGTTGCAGAAAAAAACGACCGTTGAAATTTAGTCTGTAATTACGATTTTTAATCGATTTTCATACAAGGTCTCTGTAACGGTGTTCGCAATGACCAAACTTGCTAGACGACGATTGTCGAAGATCGAGCGAATGTAACACCGTCTAGTTCCCATGACCTTAATGTACCGGACGTTAATCCATACGAGGCAGAAGATAATTGAAATTAAATTAAATTCCAGTAAAAACCAGTTTGTGTCGAGTAAGTTTGGCATTTTATGAAAATATTTTTTTGCTCGGAGCAGCCTGGGAACATCCTGCGGATTAGCGATCCGAGGCCTGTGATCTTTTTCGGCTGCTGGCAAAAAAATCCTTCGTCTCATTATTAGCGAATAATTCGACATCCTGTACGAACGCTAATCCATGAATCTCAATTACCTATATTTTTTCTATGATGACCACAACAGATTAAAATCGGTCTCATTAAAAGTCCATCAACTGAAATCCATCGAGACCTAAGTCCGTCACACGTGTAGACACGAAAGTGTGTACACGCACGTGTAGACACGAAAGTGTGTAGACACGAAAGTGTGTACACGCACGTGTAGACACGAAAGTGTGTACACGCACGTGTAGACACGAAAGTGTATGCACGCACGTGTAGACACGAAAGTGGGTACACGGACGCGTAGACAGGAAAGTGTAGATACGAAAGTGTAGATATGAGCGTGTAGGCACGAGCGTGTAAGCACGAGCGTGTGGACACGAGCGTGGAGGCACGAGCGTGTAGGCACGAGCGTGTAGGCACGAGCGTGTAGGCACGAGCGTGTAGGCACGAGCGTGTAGACACGAGCGTGTAGACACGAGCGTGTAGACACGAGCCTGTCCTCGTAATGAATTTATTGAAGGAAATCAATTTGGACACGCGATTCCATCGCGGTGTTGTCATCAGAGAATAATTTGCGAGGGCAGTCGAGATTTGAGCAATTCGTTAGCTCTGGAATGGTAACCTGGGGTCAAATTGACCCCCAGATACGCGATTCGGCACGAGTGCCGAACGAAGTCAAAATAATTATTATGTCTGGCTCGAGGACGCGTGGAAGAGGAAACAAGTATGTAAAAAAACGAGAATGAAAATTTAGCACATTGCCATTTTGAGAAAGCATGATTCGTCTGGTTTCTTTATTGGTGCCAGAATTAGCAGCATTGATAGGAGTTGAGAATATGTTTGGATTTTTATCTTCACATACATTTACCCTCCGAAGATACACATGGGTCTGGGGGACCCTACTGTTTTTCACTGTACTTGGGCTCCACAAAAAAATTGGAAAAAATTCAGGAAGGTAGTTTTGGATCTACAGAAAAGGAGGCTATCCTTGATGATGGATTAAAATGATTATTAATTATTTTTATTCCATGTTAATTAATACGAAAAATTCACGCCATTCGCTGAATGGGTCCCCCAGACCCACATGTGTCTACCCCGAGTTACGATCAACTCTCCGTCTGCTTCGAATAAAGTGTACACATTAAGCTGAAGACGACCTCGACACGATTTTTCATCCCCGTTTATTATTTGTGCATGTTAATTATTTTCCAATTGTCTATTGACTCGATAAAAATCTTTCAAATTGATATTCCACATTTTTCTCCGTTTACACATTCTAATATCATTTCTTTAATCAACTCGATTCCCCTTCTTTTTTTGTTCCCATTCGGCCAATAATTGATTGCGCGTAAAACGAGGAATCCCCGCCTCAGCGACACTGATTTTGTTTTCCTCTCGACGCAGAAGTTCATCTGCACTTGATCATTGCTCGCCCCGATGTTACGTGCTCTCGTCACGCCTTGGACTAGTCAACACAACACTTCACACACTTTTCCTTCCCTCGAACCTGCCACTATCCAAAACATTATATCCTCATACTCTTTCGTAGTAAATGACGTACATTCGAGTCGAATCGAACGAGATACACAAACAACATCATTCTAAAAGTATAAAACACGATCAAGATCCTTGAGCACGAGGCCATTCGGATTCATGAAAAAAAAAAAAAAAAAAAAAAAAATACGAAAACAAAAAACAGAATAATCAAAATCTAATGTAAAACATAAAAAATCCAACTTTCCGAAACTGATACATAAATAAATAAATATACCATTTTTAATCAAATTTGATTAAAAAAATTATTATATTTGGATTGAAAAATAAATATTTCAATCCAAATTTTCTTCAATAATATTTATGACAATACAAATTTCGGTGATACAATGCTGCTACGCTAAACAATTTTGAAAAGAAATTTTAAATGAAAATTTTATAAAATTTGATAGAAAAAAAATATTTTAATGAAAATTCTCGTTAATAATATGGATGACAATACGATTTTTTAAAGATCAATTTACCACATACAACCCGAGTAATTCAGCACTAAAGTTGACGTACAAAAATCTCATGCATACGAATTTAGATGAAACTCTCAATAATTCGATAACTACGTGTTAAAAAATGTTTTAAAAAATTCTGTTCGTATGCTCAATGCGGAAAAATCAACTGACCAGATTTGCTGAAATTCTGATCAATTTTAATTCCACGATCCAGGCTCTTTGAGTCGAAGGAAAAAAAAGTATAATCGTCTGTACACACCGCGAGTCGGTCTTTGCTCAGCCAGGCGAATAATTAACCAAGTATTAGTTCAGCAATTGAAAAAAATGTGAAGAATTATGTTTTGCGCATTAATGAGAGAGCTGAAGTAATTGCAACTCGTGCGTCAACGTAACTGAGTTGAATTGAAAGTGTCATTCGGTGGGTTCGACTGTCCAAGCTCTGCACCAAATCCATAACGACTTATGAATGTAGGCAACCAGCGCGACACTCGAATGCAAGGTTTCTCTCATCTCGCGCCACGTGGGCTCAGAGAGAGAGAGAGAGAGAGCTCGTGGGGTCGAACACGTGCGAATAAAAACAAAGGCCCAGTCGTGTAGGGTTACGGAACTTTGATTTTTGCAGCGATGCGCTATGTATCATACTTATGTAGAACAATGACCGATTACTCGCGCCTCCTCCGGACTCCGGTCTCGTCCTCATTTGACTTATATATATATATTAAATTATTTAAATAATAAAATTATATATATATATATATATAATTTTATTATTTAAATAATTTTATATAAATAATATAAATTATATGTATAATTTTATTATTTATATATATATATATATATATAATTTTATTATTTATATATATATATATATTATTTTATTATTTATATATATATATGAATATATTTTTTTTTTATTTATGTTACTTTTATTTTTTTTAAATTTCATTATTATTTATTATATTATATTTTATTATTTATATATATATGCCTGTATGTGGAAATTAAGCTAAGCATTTGTGCATATAGATCGAGTTTCAATGACAATTACCGTGGCCATGGCTCCATATAATAATCGTAACTCTATTGCCGAGTACCAAGTAGAGGGGACCAAGTTTTTCAATAATTCTCCTCGATCGAGACCATTTTTCTTCATTATTTATTCATTTTCTCACTCTTTATTATTTCTTTGCGACTCATCTTTTATTATTGAGTATGACATAACCGACATCGAACATTTTATTCTGCGTCCTACTTTTCTTAATCGAATCTCTTTTTTTTTTTTTTTTTTTTTTTTTTTACGGGAGCGTCAAGTTTTTTCAACCCGCGGTAGACACACACTCAGCGAATGGCGTGACTTTCTCGATTTTTCTATTAGTTGCCATTGAATTATAAAAAATAGCGCGAAAAAAAAAATTAAATGTCACTATTTTTTTTTGTGGTGCAAATTGAAAGCAAATCTGTCGACAGGAAATGCTGCATACAACGTCCTTAAGTAATGGAGAAGGAATTCAAATATTTCGAGGACTCTGAAAAGTTTTTTTTTTCTTAAAAAATCCTCAATCGGTCCAGCACCGGTTGGATAGCCTGGCTCGTTTCGTTCGGTGCGACAACGCCGAGATGAATTCTGGTTGGGGAATTGCGTCTTTTCGAAACTGCTGCGGGACCGTCTCAATTTTTCCTTTCCCCGCAGCTAGACTTTTGCGCTGAGATACAAACCCGATACGCCTGTTTACCGTTTTTTTTCGCGTCTGCATACCAAGCCTCAGTTGGGCACCTAAATTTTGAAGCTATTTTTAAAAAACCAATGAATTTCTATAAAAATCGAGGAAATTTAGCTTGGCACGAAAAAATCTGTCGATCGAGACCCATTCGCGTTTACATCCGGAGGTGCAATCACCGTGTTCTTTTTCTCTCACGAGAGCAATTGAGTCGTCGTCGGAAAAAAAAAGAAAACAAAAAATGTTCAGCTTTTTTTGGATTTTCATTAAAATCATAATATTATTTTCATATCCCAAGCCTCTCGGGAGTCTCGGCCGAGATGCCAGGCATGCATATATATCGTAATGCAGCCATAGACGTAGTCGTAATGATACAAAGAGAGCTCGTGCGCGTATGGCCTTGCAGCAACTACATCGGTCTGTAAAAATGCGTTACGATGATTCTTCGGTCAACGTCCGCAGAAGGGCAGCCACGTGCACTTAAGGCGCTTCGCGATCTCGAGATGAAAATAACAAGAATTGTATTTTATTTATTGCCCTAATTTTGCGAGGAAAAATGCACTTTTTGGAGGTTTCGATCTGCTCGAGTCTCGGAGTGCAAGGAAGCTCGATGGGCTTCGGCCGAAATGGTTCTCCCAAGATTTAGAGAGACAAAGAGGAAAAGGGCACCGAGGCCTAGACCCTGCGGAAAGAGCTGGATAATTTCAGAAATTATAGAGCATTGTGGCCTAGAGTGAATGACTGGGTGAGTGGCGCTGAGAGTGAGCGAAAGATCGCTGAGTAAAAGAGAGAAAGACTTACACTTGTTTAGCCTTGGCGAAACGAGCGATAGAGAGCAATGACCTGCGCACGCACACTCCACTCGGGCAAGGCTAGTCCCAACGTAGGAACACTGCTGAATAGAAATTTTCATCGGCATTTATCTCGTTACGTTGTCTTTTCGGAATTACTATTTTTTCTTTCTTTAACGACGTCCACGGAGATTTCTTATCCATAGAATTCCTTCGCATTTGCACTACATTAAGAAAATTGTGTTATTTGACTGCTCACCCTGTTTTAAGGGTTTTAACCCTGTAGGAGTCGAGATATTTATTTATAAAAATTCATATTTTCACTTATTTTTCATCCATCGTGATAAAAAAAAATTCTCACCATTTTAAACATTTTTTTTGCTTCTTTATTCTGTTGCAGAATTTTTTAGGAGGCTCGTTACTTGGAGCCGGGAATTCGGTGACATCTATCAGGTATGGCTCGGCATGAGGCCTCTCATTTTCGTCTATCGTGCCGAAGGAGTGCAGCCTTTGCTCAGCAGTAGCGTACACATCGACAAAAGCCTCGAGTACCAGTATCTTCGACCCTGGCTTGGCTCTGGCCTCGTCACCAGCACCGGTTAGTTTATATATATATATATATATATATATATATATATAAAATATAATATGATAGAAATAATATATATAATTAAAAAAATATAATAATTAATTTATTAATTAATTGATTGATTGATATTTCGAGCTACCCCTCAGTTTCCAGGGAAAAAAACCTCCACGACCATGGAGAATTTGAAAAAAAATAAATAAAAAGCACGTTTTTCGAAAAGGTCACGAAATAAAAGAATTTGATCTCGTTAAATAATCTTTGGCGTTTAGCGCACGTGGCCCTTGCCTGAGATTCGTCACAACAATTATTCACGTTTGTTTATTGTTTTCGAGATACCAGATGTGCGAATCTAGCTTTTTGTCTAATCAATAAATCAGTACGTACGAGAATTAACTCGAGCATTGAATCAAATCATCGAATTGCATCTTGATTTCTTCCAAAAAGTAAATTATCAGTCGGGATTGTAAGGAGAACAGCATCAGATTATCAGTGAATAAATATTGCCTGATGGTATCCTCTCGTGCTCGATCACAGTAGGCACACCGAGTGCTCAATCGCTTATCAAAAATAACTATTAAAAATTCACTCATGCGTTAATGACTGATAATTAATCAATTCTTGAATCTTTGATTGTCTATCAGTGAACATGGGCTGGTCGTTATGGCTCAGCACTACTAGCGTCTCCCTTAACCCTGCAACGGTAATCTTTTTTTTTTAGCTATTCCGATAACTTGGGGTCAAAATGACCCCAATTTTAAAAAATTCATAACTCCGGCAAAATTTAACCAAAATCGTTCTACTTGGGCTCATTCTTTTCGTTTTTTAATACAGAATCGAGTGAGCCTGGGACAATTTTCTTTAGAGTCGAAAAATAAGTTACAAATTCCATGAAACGATAAGAATGGGGAGAACGAAGGGCGCGAAATTTTAAGTTGCCTAGGATCCTTTATGACCCCAGGTCTCTGGCTCTTGTGAGCCCATCTCATCCACAGGATCTTATATTTAAGCGAGTTGCTCGCGAAAATCCTCTCCACAATAATGACGTTGCATTGAATGAATAACAAGAGGAGTCGCTTGTGTATTTAACAGTTCATAACATTCCAAGGAGATCGACTATTTTAAATTGAAATAATACGTGTCTGGGTGGACATGATTTAAGTTGCTAACGTCGATTAGATAACGATATTCAAATCCTTCATTATTCGGAATAATTCAACACTTTAATGCAAAAGAGTAAATATAGATGGAAAAAAAAAAAAAAAAACGAACAAACGTTTGTGCTGTTGGAGTGATTGAGTGTTAACAACATAATCATCGGGTTGTGAGTCTTGTCAGGTCCCTTAGGCTTCACATTGCATGGCCAACGTTTGAGAAATATCATTTCATTGCTTTCCACATACGAAAGAGGTTAATATTACCTTGAAAAGTTCTTTCTGTCACGAGGCGTTTCCCTGATCAAGAAAACATAGTCATAATAATTGAGCCTGGAGCCAGGGGTCCTACAGACCCCGGACAATTTTTTATCGTTTTACCGAATTTTTCACTCATTTTTTTGGCTTCGAGAAAAAAAAAATCCCAGGCTCACGTGATTCTGCATTGAAAAACAAAAAAAATCAGCCCAAGTTGAACCTTTTTCGTTGAATTTTACTGGAGATATGAATTTTTCAAAATTTGGGTCATTTTGACCCCGGGTTATTGGAATACGTTAAAAAAAATTAACTTACCGAGTCATCCCGGTTTCATGTCACTGGGATTTTTTATTTCAAGCGTTCTTGGAGGTCATGCCTGCCATTCTTCTCTGCTTTTATTTTATTTTATTGGAAAATTCCGTCGAGCTGCAATATCAAGAAAACTTTTTCGCACTTGGAGCTTCATTTTATCATTTTTTCCTATAAATCTTTATCATTGCATCGTACATTGTAAATACGTGATTTGCATTGGATAATGTACCGAGCGCTATTAATAACTTGTCGAGACAATACATCGTTTGGTCGAATACGTGCGCGAATTACTAATCACAAATAAAATCAAAATTTATTTCAATTCGTCGCAATTTTCGTACCTCCACGTGTCAGCCTTTGAGGACCTTGTATGCCCAATTTTTTATCGATAGAATTCTTTTTCATTTGCACCACATAAAGAGAATAGCGTGACATCTAATAGCTCGCCCTATTTTCAGAGCTTTCGCAATATAGAAGTTGAGACATTTATTTATAAAAATCACGATTTTTAGTATTTTCTCATAAGAGTGTGTATTAAAAGTTGAAATTTCCAACATAACATATTTCGATTTATAAATGATGGAGCTTCTCGAAACTTTGCATACGCTTTTATGCAGCATCGAAGAAATTATTTCGAAATTTTGTTAATTATATAAAAAATACAAATCACCTCGAACGATCTTGAATTAAGAGTTCGTTGTTCTTTAGTAAATTAGCAACGAATTTTCAAAATTGTTAAAAAAATAAAATAAAAATGAAAACAAGAAACACGTCCTTGATAATTAGTCTCGTTTGCACACGTTTATCTAATCCTACGAAGATAGAGAAAGCAACTTTTCGGAAGCAAGTGAATTGCAGCGTTTGGACATTCCATTACTTCGTGCCTGGAGGTTTCGATATTAAAGTGATTATTTGGTCATACGATAATGGGAGTCACGTAAGCATGTGATTGCGTAACTCGGTGGATGACAATGACACTTATCGAGTTAGCAGGATTCTTGGCTCTCGGTTTCTCGTTCTTTCTCATCACGACGAGGCACGTGCGATTAAATTATAATCAATAGGTGTCTCCTTACGTCTCTAAATAATGATACACGAGGATGAACAAAAGGTTGAGCGACTAAAACCATAAACCTGGTGAGCTCTTCAAACATAACGGGACTGATTCTGCGAATCAGTGATATTTGACCCACTCCGAGAATTTCCCTCTGTCCTGGCATCGCGTGACCGCGCCAAAAAATTGATCAAGATTATTTTATCCCTGAACGTAACACAGCGACTGGCGCGAGTGTCGCCAATTTTTTCCCATTATATTTTTAATCGTCGTACTGTTTGTATGAGAGTGCCGGTATGAATTGGAAGAATTTCGATGTGGCAGACGTACGACGTACGGGCCGAGTCCCTAGACACACATGGGTCTGGGAGACCCTACTTTTTTTTACTGTCTTTTTCATTTCGACTATTTTTTATTATTTTCATTAAATGGTAATCGATACGAAAAACGAGAAATTCCCGGCATTCGGTAAATGGGTCCCCCAGACCGATGTGTGTCTACCGAGCGTTCTTTTTCGTCAAAATCTTTGTAATCCTTAAGAAGGAAATTTAACGCGTTTTTGGTAGCAACTCTCCGCTCACCGAATATCTCACGCACACACATACACACACATCTGGAAGGTGAACAGCGTGGAGGAAGGATGACTGCAAATAAAAATTCGATTTTTTTTTTTTTTTTTTTTTTTTTTTTTTTTTTTTTTTTTTTTTTTTTTTTTTTTTTTTTTTTTTTTTTTTTTTTTTTTTTTTTTTTTTTTTT
>JAPYYS010002314.1:0-17432 GCA_030522525.1 Campopleginae sp. 14b
TGGGATGAAAATTTCGGAAAACGAGCGTGCAGGAGTCGGAACACAAAGTTTAGTGTGAGAAATGGATAAAAAAATGAATATTGGAAATGAGGGTGCGCGAAGAGTATTTTTGATTGATATTTATTGGATTTAACTGGAGGTGGAATTCGGTTGGGGAAATGGATGGAAGGTATCGGGAACAAACAGCAGAGTACAAGGTGGTGGTGTGTATAGTTTGCTTTAATAAGAGTGGATAGATATATGTGTAATTTATCCTCTCGACAGGGACATTGGAGGTAGAGTCTCGTCGCGTAGCGATCCAAATAGCTCGAATGTCCGGGGCAGTATGGCGCCAGAACCGCGACGACGGTAACTTTATATCAAGAGAAAGAAAAATCCTTTACTCCTCCTCGATCGGGAACATACACAGAGAGACACATAAACCCGAGCACATGAACACCGGTGATTCTCTCGCTCCACAATCGTCGCCACTTCGACGCCTCGCCACACCAACACGAGCCTCCACACACACGCCTCTGGGAATACGTAACGCATACTCCGGAATCGCACGTGCAGTCTTACTGTCGCGAAAAATAGACGAATAAAAAAACGACCGAATGAAGCACCACGAATCACAAGTTTGCAGGTTGCTTCCCCGTCATTATTTCACATAAAAAATCACGAATCATCAAATTCTGACGATTATTGGAAATAAACATTTTTTTCAATTTTTTCAATTATTCGCCTCGTTTCCACTGCCGGGTCCATGAGATTTTGCAGTTTTTTTCCTGAATCACTCCGGAAATGAAGGACGTTTCGGAAATTCGTCATTTTTACGTTTTTATCCATTTTTTAAGACCATGTGGGGCAAAATGGACCACCTAAGCGTTTAGGGCAGATTGAGCAGCTTTGGATGTAAAAAATGTTGCGAGGCAACGTCCCCGCGTGTGTACCCCGTTAAGACTTAACGAGAGTACCCGGCAACGTCCTATAGTGTGTGGCAAAAGCACACCAACTCGATATATTTATACCCTCTGTTGCTTTTAAACGAGAGAGAGAGTGGAGAGCCGAACAGCTCGCGGCACATCTGTTTCCACCGTGTCGCGTTCTCCTCGGTCTCTTCATCCACCCCGTGCGGTCCCACGTGTGTCGCGCGCCCACGAAATTAGAACGTTCGCCACGAAAATACGACTCGAGAGAAAACGCGGCTGCTGCGCTTCTCTCTCATCGTCGTCATCATCGTCTCTCCTTGGCTGCCTCCCTAAAGATCCCTCACATCCGGATTTCCCGACGAAATTTCAGTCTCGTAACTCCCACTTAGTGCCCGGGACTGAACGTTTACCCTTTCGTCCAACATCTTCATTTCTTTTTTTCTTTTTTCAACCAAAAATTAGTCTCGAGCTCTTAAAAATTCGATCGGACGTACATTTTCATTTTTTCAAATAATAAAATTCTTGCTATTTAATTTAATTTATTCAATTTAATATTCAATGTAGTTTTGGATTTTTAAATTTCATTTAAATTAGTTTAAATTTTTTATTATTTTAATTTAATTTAATTCTGATTTTTTAAATTTTAGTTTAATTTAATTTTAATTTAATTCAATTTGAGAGCCCGTAATTGAATTTTTACTTTTTCCCCATAGATCCCCATGGATTTATGGGGAATAGCGAACTCGAGGTCAATCAGATCCCATAGAAATCCATTTAGGGCCTCAAGGAATAAAATGCTTTTTCACTCGCGGGCGAATTTTTTAAATTTTCAACCAAAAATTAGTCTTGACCTCCTGAAAATTCGAAACAACGTAAAATTTGATTTTTTTAAGACGAAAAATTCTCGCCTTTTATTTTAATTTATTGAATTTTTTATTATTTCAATTTGAATTAATTTAAGAGCCCACCATTAAATTTTTATTTTTCCCCATGGATCCCCATGGATTTATGGGGAATTAGTCAGCTCAAGGTCAATCAGATCCCATGGAAATCCATCTGGGGCCTCAAGCAATAAAATTCTTTTTCATCGTCAGGCAAATTTTTATTTTTTTTCAATTTTATGGTCTCCCATCTTTCGGATATTCTCGCACACTCTCCCGCGCTTCGTATTTATTCTGCCTGGCAATGTGTAGCTCGGTAGCTGCTGGAGAGAGGCAAGGATCCAGCTCTCGACGTAGAGTGTGTAATGAAGTAGCAGAGGTAAGAGCAGCTCAGCAGCAGCAGCGCAGAGAAAGAAGATCCCTGGCTCATGCGGATTTCAGTAATTGGAAGCCATTCCCAACGTATTAATTCGCGCCCTCGAGCATCAAAAAACAAGTGAAAAAGGAGGATCGAAAAGATAAAAGGATGGAGAGAGATAGAGGCTTTGGCACGATCGGTATGCCACAAGAATCTCTCCTCGGCTCGTCTTCTTCGCTTGTTACGCACGAGATTGCGTGCTCCGTTGCTCGCCAGCGCCATCTCTCGGTTTAGTACATTCCTACGATTACCTGCCTCGATCTTAACGTTCGATCGCTCTCTTCGTCTCGTTCTCTCGTTTACTCGTCAAATTTCTTTCTTCATCTCCCACCGGATACTCCAAAGTCTCTCTCTCCCGAACCTTTTTTTTTGTCTCAGCTTAAACTTTTCGCTTTTGCCGTCTAGACTAGCGCTTCTATTTCCAACACCCCACGGAGCTTGCAATTCGCGCCCTCGCCGCGTCTTGCACGATCTGTCGCGTCGTCGCGACGCGATCACCAACGTACCTTTGCCACACTCTCTTATTATTAGCAGACCCAAAAGCCCACAGGAACGAGCCACTCCGTGTCCACACTATTTTACGGATCATCACACACACGCACACACACGTGGTGTCATTTTAAATGGATCTTAACGACCTGTGACGAACCGGAAACGAAACATTTTTTTTCTTCTTTTTTTCCCTGCTCCTTGATGACGGAATTTTTGGAATTTTTGAATTTGAGGCTTCGGGTTCGAATTTTGGAAAAAAAATTCACTTGCACGATGCAGGGACATTGGGAAGATAATTTCTCGTGATTATTCGGACCGCAAGTTTGGAAAAAATGTTTTCACGATTTTTCGAGATTTTTTTCTAAAATTCGCGATTTTTTTTTTCGTGAAAATTGTTTATTAAAATTGATCGAGTCACAAACACACACGCACTCACATGTGGCCAGACTGAAAATAAATTCTTTTGTTTTTTTTCCCCACTCCTTGATGTTGGGATTTTCAAAATATTTGAATTCGTGGTTTTGAGCTCGAATTTTGGGAAAAAGTTGATTTGCGAAATGGAGAAAAATCGTGAAAATAATTTTTCGTTAATTTTTCTGGAGAACAATTTATTTTTCGGTTTTTTTTCGGAAATTTTGAAATTTTTTTTTTCTCATCGAAAATTTTGGTTGAGTTGATCAAGTTTAGGCGGAAAAGCCCGTATGGAAATGCGACTGAGGGGGTGACAGAAACGCCAGCTGGACTCCGGCGCCGCGGCGTCGTGCAATCTTGGTTTTACGTTAGATACGCCAACGAATCCTCTACGACGTAGATGCGCGACGTTCCAAAGATGTTGGTGCGTACACCGAGCGAGTCAGCGTCTCCGCAACTCGAAATTTCTGACTCTCCTGTGCTCCTCCCGCCTCGCCTTTTTGGTCCGCGACGTCACGCCCAGACAAATATACGCGCAGGTGCTCGCCACGCATGTGGAACGCAAATGGACCGTCAGCTCGTTTTTTAGCTACACACGGAAGTGAAAAAAAAATAATTCCTCACACTCTTCCAACAATAAATACATCAAACGACACAGAAAAATGTTAAAAAAATGCTTGGTAGAAAAATTCCTGCATTCATTCCTACAAAATATTAAATACATTTTAGTTTATTAATAACAATTATTTAATGTCCATTCATTACAATTTTTCTTTTTTTATTTATTCATAAATTCATTAGAATTTATAGAAATTTATTAAAATTTATTACCAATCATTGAAATTTACTGAAATCTGTTGACATTTATTAAAATTTCTTGGCACTTTTTAGTATTTATTGAGATTTATTGAAATTTTTTGAAAAATTTCTTCAACTTCGTGAAATTTTTTCTACAATTTTCGAAAATTCATTAAAATTTGTTGAAACTCGTGAAATTTATTAGAATTCATTGACATTTGTTTAAATTTATTCGCATTTACCAAAATTTATTCAAGTTTAGCAAAACTCATCAAAATTTATCGGAATTTATTAAAATTTATGAAAATTCATCGAAATTTATGAAAATTTTAATAAAATCTATCAAGATTTATTAAAATTTATTGAAATCCATAAAAATTTGATGAAATTTATATTTATTCGTCGCGAGCGAAAAAAAAAACGAAAAACTTGACAATTTTTTTTTTAAATTCAATAATCGAAGCGTTGGAAAAATTTGTGAATAAAAAGCAGCAAAATTCCGAAATTATTTAATTATTCATAATTTCTTGGTGCACGCGAGACTCTCGATGGAAAAAAAAGAAGGAAAAGTGCGTACTGCAGCAATAAGTCGTGGGAGTTTTATTGGCTTGCGCGGGTGGCGCCAGATGTTGTGCCCCGTAATCTAGAAGCGGTATAAAACTACATTTGCATTAACCATGGCCTCTGTGGTTGCTGACGAGAATCGAGACTCCCGAACGTGTTTGTATATTAATTCCTTAATACACATTGAGCAGGCGAATACATGAAACGAGAAACGTCGCAGACATCGGAGCTCGGATCGGAGAATCGGATTTCTGCATAGCCTCAACAATAATACCAAAGTTTATTGTGCGTTGGCACAATTAACGCAGACCGAGGATCGAGCGAGAACCAAAAATTGCCAAAGGAAGTAATTTTTTCTACACTTTTAAAATCTCACGCTCCGACTCATTTTTACAAAATGTCTTTTTGTAAAAAAGAAAAAAAAAATGTAAATAACAAAATTACGAGATCGAAAAAAAAGCCAACTTGGTATTTTATCGTTTTTTCATTGAATCATTATTTGACAAATAAAATAATTATTCAAGAATTGAAAAATTTCCAATAAATTTGAGGCTCCGAGTCATTTTTGCAAAAATTATATAGCAAAAAAAAAAAACGTATAAACGTTTTTTTTTTTTTTCAATTTATCGTACCGGGTCAATTGTTAAAAAAACCAAAAAAAAACGAAAATCAAAAAATGAAAAAGTTTCGAAATTCGGTGTCCAGATGGATAATTGTTCGGAAAGTTGGTTCGGAAAAATGTATGTGAGCAGAGGGTTTGAAATGAGGTTGGCGTGTTTGTTTTTTTCTTTGCCCGATCGGAATAATTTAGCAATGACCCAAATGATTGGAGTTGGTTAAGGGGCAGAAAAAAAAGGTGGAATATATAGTTAAATATGTTGAGTTTAAGGAGTCGAAAGTATTTATAAATATGCAGATATTTCGTGGTGTCTCGGGTGAGAGATATAATTTGTGAAATAATATTGTGGAGGCTGCGGTTAAAACGATTGGAGACGCTTGTATAATTATATGGGAAAATACGCGGTGTGGCAATTGCCGAGTTGGCCGTATAAATTTATCCTTAATCATCGGGTAAACGGGAATATTTCTTATCGCAAATGAGCGTAATATTAAAAATCCACAAACACCCATAGAGAGAGAGAGAGAGAGAGAGAGAGAGAGAGAGAGAGAGAGAGAGAGAGAGAGAGAGAGAGAGAGAGAGAGAGAGAGAGAGAGAGGGGGGGGGGGGGGTATATACTTAGAGATGGTACATAGTCGGGTATTTGAATGAAAAGAGCGAGAAGGAGCGAGATTTATTACTGAGAGAACAGGATTCTTATAATCAAGAACGACCAGTGCACGAGATTTATATCGACTGGCGAAAAAAGATGTTTCCTCTTTCAGCAAATACATAAGCACACATTTCCATCTATATATATATATATATATATATATAATATTATATATATATATATATTACTATATATATGTATATATATATGACTATATATATATATATAATGTAAATGTAAAAAAAAATGTAAAAATATTATATTTTTTAGATAATTATTATATTATATGTATATAATTATATATATATTATATAAATAAATATATATATAATATATGTATAATAATAATAATAATAATAATAATAATATAATGTATATAATGTAATAAATATAAATAAGTAAAAATATAATAAATATATAATAATAATAAAGAGAATAAAAAGTGAAAAGTTTATTTGTATCCGAGGGCGTGTGTGTATCTTTATCCAGACTCGTCACGCGAGCCCCTCATATATTAGGAGTTGGTTGGAGCAGTTACTGGCGAATCGATGAATGCGAAAAGTTTGTCCGGAGAGATCGATATCTCGGTGTCGGATCGCACAACTTGTCCGGTGATTGGTTACTCGCCATTTCCTCGCTTCGATCCCATGGACTGGACGCTACACCATGGATTCACATTATTTCTATGGGGGTGAGTATGTCTGGGGCCTGGCTTACTCGGAGCAACTCGGAGCAACGAGATCGAGCGGTCCTGGAGGACGACACGCGAGCCGGAGACTCCGTGAGGCTTTAAAAACGAGATGGAGAAGAAAAAGACGGTCGGGCGATAGCCAAGACATTTATTCAACGTCCCGGTACCCCATTGACGAGATTCCTCGTCAGAGGGATCGCGGAATATAATGGAGAGAGTGAAGATAAAAAAAAGAATTTTTTTTTTTTTTTTTCCCGTCTTTTTTTTGCTGGACTCTCAAGTTGGTTTTGGGATTCTCATACGGTGGCCAGGACACAGGACGAATCTGCAAATTGCCAGGACAGTCGAAAGGACGATTAACGCCTCCGCGGAAACCAGAGAAACTCTCAGTGTGCCTGCGCCGCGAGCCTCTCGCATCGCACCTACGTATTGTCTTCTCGCCCGCCGCACACTCAGGAGGAGAATGACTCATCATACCAGCTAAACATTACTGCATGCTATTTCGGCCAAAAATATAGCCACGTCATTGTTTATCATATTTGGACATCGATCTCTCGAGGCAGCGGAAAGGCCAATGCCTTCTCATTTATTTTCCTCCACACCGAAAATTTCAACCGATAATTATGAAAAAATTTGAAAAAATACAATCTTTAAAAAAATTTTCAGCATTTTCATGAAAAATGGACTAATCGACCGAACGAATCGTCGACCAGATCATAAAAATAATAATAATCATATTATTTACAATTTTTTTTTAAATTTATTCATTTATTTATTTATTTATTTATTCATTTATTTATTTATTTATTTATTTATTTATTTATTTATTTATTTATTTATTTATTTATTTATTTATTATTTATTTATTTATTTATTTATTTATTTATTTATTCATTTATTTATTCATTGATTTATTTATTTAATTTAATTTTATCAGTCAATTATTATTTATTTTATAATTTCATAATTTTTGATATTGAATTTTATTGAATTTTTGTATTATTAGAAATAATAAAAATAAAAATAATTGAGGGGCATAAAAATGAGAGGAAATTTGCTGAAAAATGAGCTGGGCCTCGGGGGGAGAGATATTAGTGGCTGGGCATGTCGATAAGTCAGCTATAAATAAGTGTCTCGGAGCGGCAGGTGATAATAAGGAGCGAGATAGTATAAAAAATTCTTGGAAATGATAGAGAGCTCAAGCGCGGTGGTGTCTGGATATGGGAATAAGGATTTGCTTGCTGAAACCGAAAGCCGAAAAAGGAAGCCTCGGTATGTGTAACAGAGCGTATGCGAGGCCTCGTGCGAAGTTCCCACAGCTTGGACGACGCGATGCACCTTTGCGCAGAGGCATATACGACGCCGAGGAGATACGAGCACGCTGGAGATGCTAATCTGCTCCGGTGACTGCGCCCCGGCAGAGCGAAAAGCGACGAGGAAAAGACTCGCAAGAGGAAAAAAAGGAGGAAAAAAAAAAAAACAGCTCGCCTCGTCCTTCTCGGCGCTCTCGCGGATGCTGCGGCGCTAAGATGAGCTCGGAAAAAAGGAAACGTCTATACACTCTCTCTCTCTCTCTCTCTGAAACTTATGCAGCATCATGCGTAACGCACAAAACGAGTAGGAAAGCCAAAAGCAAGAAGATACCGTTTTAGAGCCAGAAAAGATGAAAGTCGACCGCTCCGGGATGCTGCGCCAAAAAAAAAGAGTAACAGGTCCCCCGTGGCGAATAAGTCGCCACGATATGACAGAATTCTCAGTCGCTCACTCTCCTCTCTCTCTCTCTCTCTTTCCACCTTTTTCGTCTCCTCAGCCTCCCAACTCGTTTCTCTCAAGTTACTCTCCGCTGGACCATTCCTCGGACTCTCATTTTCTTCTCCACACTATTTTACTTGGTATCCTCTCGTCCTACGCCAAGAAGAAACCTTCGCTAACTCCGGACACTGGCCAACAGCTCAAGAAACACACGCTTATGATTTGTTACCTACTCGATATCCCTCTCGTTGAGAACATCAGTCAGCTCGAGCAGGACCTCGAGCTGCTCACTCGCTTGAGCTACGAGCCTCTCCGACACTTTGTATGCAGACTGATCTCCCTTTACTCTCCGCTTCATGTTTATACGTCCTTTTAAAATATCACCGTGGCCTTCTGTCTTTATGGGGTTAAGGGGCACCCGCAGAATTTTCTTGGGAGCTTACCAAGCTAGGGAGAACTGCCAGGGATGCTGAGGACGATAAATATGGAGTGGCGTGGCGTCTCGTCCATAAGGCTATCGAGTTGCCTCCTCAGAGAGTCTCCGAGGATCTCAATAATGGGAAAACACTCTTTGCCGATTGTGGAGACACGGAAACAAGGAAATCCTTGTTTTTTCGGACTTTGGAGCAAAAACCACGCGAGAGTCCTCTTTCAGGACCTTCTCGAGGCTTCGAATATTTTTCCTGGCACGAAGAAACTCCCTACAGATATTTCGACCCCTTCGCGATACATTTCCGGTCGAGGGGAGTCGAAAAAAAATTCAATGCCATTTTCCCTCAAGGTCACAAGCCTCTAGGACTCGGTGCAGGATCATCCACGTGGGGTCCTCGTAATTAAACACTCCACCAAGTCCTGCAACCTCTTTTTCTTTCATTTCGTTCCCTTCGGGAGTTTCAATCGAATTTTTCTTCACAAACGTTTTTCCTCAGGTAATTCTCGCTTCCGAGAAGTTCGGACGTGCCAACGATACAGGAATTGGGTATCGGTCACGCCCTTATAATGCCCTGGGCACAAACCTATTTGGGGTATCGGTGACACCGACACAATCGGCTCGACCCACCTGGGTCGATCCTTTCGAGTCAAAAGTCTTCCTCTCGCTCGCTCCCTCTTGCCGGAAAGCTGAGTGCCTTCTCATATACTGCGCGCCTATTTATTATTCTCCCCTTGGCTCCTCGAGCCCGCCTTCGAGAAGAAAGACCCTGACACCTGTGTGCCCCTTCGCTCCTTACACCGAGTAGCCATCGCGTTATGACTGGAGAACTAGAGGTAAAAGGAATGGGACCTTAATAACTTCAGGTATATTTCCTGGAGCCCTTAACAAAGTTCTTAGGGAACATTAACGTCGATCCATGGCGACAATTATCGGAGGGGGAACTATTCTTTGGTTTGGGAGAATGCGAAAAACTGTTCTCCATTAGTCAAAATCGTTTTTCTTTTTTTTTTTTATTATTTATTTATGGAATTTTTAAACCGGAGTTTCTCTTATTTTTTTGAATTATTTTTTAAACATTTTTTAAACGACGTTCTTCTTATTTCTTTTCAATCATTCGAATTCTCTTTCTATTTCAAACTTCACGTTTTTTTTCTCAATTTTCCAAAGCCACGATTATCTTATTTCTTCATTTTTCAAACTCACTTTTTTTGTTTAATTCCTCAATTTTCCAAAAACCCTTCACATATTTCTCAAATTGTCGAATTGACTTTAAGTTTTTTTCAATTATTCGAATCCACGGTTTTCTTACTTCTCGATTTTTCAAAGTCACGTTTTATTCTCAAATTGTCGAATCCACGTTTTCCCTATTTCCCAATTTTTCAAAACCACGCTCTCAATTAAAGCCTCGATTTTTTAAATTTTCATTCGAAACCTCAGGAATTTTTGACATCGATCGTTTTTTTTTATGTTTCTTTTTTTTTCTGGAAGAAAAGTGCGGCCATTTTTTTTTTGTCGCTAATTCTTTGGGTCATTTTTCCTCAGTCCTAAGTCAGGGCCTGGATAATTAAAATTTCTCGTTGTAAAAAAAGGCGAGAGAGATTTTTTTCACGAGCCCATTGTTCCGGGGACCCCTTTTTTCCGCGACCAATATTCCGCAAGGATTTGGTGACCTCGGAGTTTCTTTCCCGGGGGAATAAGTTCGAAGTTTCATTTTCAAGAGGTTGGGCAAAACAAAATTAGTTGGCTGGGGTTAGCGGAGGAGGAGGCTTTCGGGGAGAAGAAAATGTTGAGGTGCATTCGTCTCTGGAGACAAGAGAGACCGAGTGCGTGGGCGTCGGACTATTTTCTCGGCTCATCGTGTCTATGGAGTCTCCTCGGCCGAGAGGAAATAAAGAAAGAAAAAAAAAAAAAAAAAAAAACAATTGTTCTTCGTCGCTGCGGAGCCAAAGAGAAAAGGAAGCGACATTTTTTTTCTCTCTCTCGATTTTCTTCTCACTTTTTCTCTCTCTCTCGAGCTCCTCGAGCCTGGCGGAAAGTCCGAAGCTTGTAAATCACCAAGCCACTCCGGAAAAATGAGCCTCGACCTCGCGGCCCAAGTTGGAACCTCGTCCCGCAACGGGACAGCGCATGGAAATTGGTAAATTTAGGAATTTCCATGCGGAAAGAATGCACAGGCTCATGGAGCCAAGAGTCACGAGCTAAAACGACTTTGGGCCTCGCTGGCTCTTGGTAACTGATACTCCTCGACTTTCCTTTCGACTCCCTCCCTCCCAGGCAAACGAACCTGTTGCCCCGAACATCGATCCTCTCGCCCTTCTCTCCTGCACCTGTTGACCGCCCACGCGAAATACAATCGACCACAAAATTTCAACAAAATCCAAGTCCTTTCGAAAATTCTTGCCAAAATTGCCTTCGCCTCGTGCTGCAAATAATACCAACGCCTATACAAACCCATCCACGCTCCCCTCGCCAGTCATTGCGAAAACAAATCTTTCCTAACCTCCAGGCAACTCCGATCCATTTCTCTCTCTCCTTTCTTCTGCTTTGTAACTGATACTTTTTCCTGCACCTGTCGTGTGCCCCTATGGGCTGCTCCGCAAACAGAATTGCGATCGCCATGGGCAATCGGGAGCAAAAAATTCACGGCATCAACGCGATCTTTTGCTTTTTTTTTTGCTTCACAATTTTTTGCCATTTTTTTGGCTGACGTTGCATTTTTGTGGTTAAAGTTTAAGAATTCTGAGAGTTTTCGATTTCCCAGAGGCGAGGACCAGCATTTTTTCTAAAATTACGATTTTTTTTCGATTCGTACATTTTTTGGAAAATGGTGATTTTTGTTTTGTTTTGCCATTTCCTCGGAATTTCCAGGATTTTGAGATTTGAGATCGAATAACTATGAGAGTCTCGCAGTTTCCGGAGGCGGGGACCAGGATTTTCGCTCAGGAATCGCTTCAGCGTCAATTTTTCTAAATTTCATTGAAAATAACAATATTTTTTTTTTCTGGAAATATTGTTGCAGCCTCCGAGGACGATTCAGGAGTTTCGAGCAATGATTTTTGCCCCCAAATCGACTCGGGGTGAAGATTTGTAATTTTTTTTTAAAATTACCAATTTTTATCTTCCCAAATTATTTTTGAAATGTCCGAAAAGGGTCCAGGAGTTGCGGGCAATAATTTTTGCTCCCAAATCGGCTTGGGCCGAAGATTTGTAATTTTTTTTCAAAATGACCCATTTTTTTCTTGCCAAATTATTTTAGAAATGTCCGAAAAGGGTTGAGGAGTTTCAGGAAATAATTTTTGCTCCCAAATCGGCTCGGCATGAAAATTATGATTTTTTTTTATTTGTCGAAATATTTTCCGAACCTCCAGTGGCATCCACGAGCCCGGGGCAACGCTAAGGGTCAAGAATTCGGAGCTTAAGGCGCGCCTAGGGATCGTTGAATGTTTATTACGCCAGGAAAACTTAAGCTGACAATTTTTCATGGGATTTTGTTTTGTTGCAGCGCTCGGGGGCGCACCAAAATGAAGGAAGGCAAAGGAAAAGAGAGTGTAAGTTACACCTTGGTTGATGGACAGAAATCCTCTCTGATTACGAGGCCCACGCCCTGCGGAATCCACAGCAGGGCGATCCCTAAATCTTAGGGAAAAGAACAATGCCATTTTGGCTTGGAGAAAACTCGAGGGGAGTCCCAGAGGCAAATTTCCAGGAGGGAGAGAGTTTCGGGGACACGGAGATCGTCTAAATGGAATTTTGAGTTTTATGGCTCTTTGTAACCGATACCTTCTCGAGTATCTGAATACACCTGTTGTCCAAGGAGCCTTGTGATCCTTGGAGCATGGAAATGGACTCTCCGGACAGGCCATCGATCCGCCTTACACCCTTCGCCGCGTTCTCGCTAATCCAAGCGACAAAAGCAACTTCCAAATTCCAGAACGAATCGACTGGACAAAGAGATCGCGTGCCTGGACTCTTGGGCAAAGGATCCTTGCCAAAAAAAATTATAATCCTCTTGTATATTTGGTCTTTTGGACTTTGAGGGGATTGGACTGGCCGCCGGGGACGTGGACGTTGATTATTCAATTAATTAAAATAACTGGACGATCGGGAAGTGAATAAAAATGGGAAAAATCGTTTTGACGGAGGATTTTTATTTTTTCACCATTTTTTCATGGAAATTCACTTTTTGGTCTGTCAAAATTGTGAATCCTTCGGAAATTCATTCTGGCAAGAAATTTTTCGAAAATTACACCAAATTTTGAGCTTCCAATGTTTTTTCGCAATAAATAAATAAAATTGGCGCGTTATTTATCAAAATTTAGGCTGAACGAGTGAATTTTTTTTTTTTACACTTTCTGCCTGAATTCATTCATATGGAAATTGTAATGAGTCGTCCTGACACTCACCTGGCTCGATCCAGAGTGCCAGAAACTTTTCATCTGCAATTCGTCTCTCTCTCTCTCTCTCTCTCGTAATCCACGACCGGGTTTTGTAAACGATACTCGCACCATTCTCTGTCCGTTATAAATTTCCTTAGTGCAGGCGTGCACCTGCGTTTTTGAGCCTGCTGACGATTCGCAAGTCCAAATTCGAGTGCTGCACTCTTAACCGCTGACCCTTCGTCTCCCGGAGCAATCTCTGCCGTGAATCGGAGTCCGGGAGGCAAAAGGGCGGGAGGTATGGGTCTCCATGGCCCGGAATCGTTTACGATACGCCGTTTGAGACTTCCGGGGCCTGTTTATGGCCCGGAATAGCTCTTGGGGAGCTCTCGGGCAACCCACCGACGATCGTTCTCGCTCTTTTTCCTTCTGGAGGCGGCTCACCACGCTAGGCAACAAAATTAATAAGGGTTGCCTGGGCCTGGACATCGAGACGAGCAGAACATTTTTTTTCGAGTCTTTCGAACTGTAAATGAGAATTTAATGGGGGCCTGAGGATCTCTTTGGGCCTCCGCGTGTCTCTGAACTGATCCGCAGTTTTTGTGAAAATGAATAAAAAAATACGCGGCCGGGATTCGAATATACATTTTTTTTTGACCATTTTTTTTATTATATTTAAAAAAAAAAAAAAATTTTTTTTTTTTTTCTCCCATTAATTTTGAGTTTCGTCCCGTATGAAAATTGCGGAACATCCAACGAAGAGCCTGGGGTTTTTCCTGCGGAAGAATTCACAGAATTTTTTACTTTCCCAGACTCTGCATTTTTTTCCCATTTTTATTACCAATTTGGAATTTAAATCGATTTTTTTGACAAGTAACTTGTTGAGAATTTTTGGATAGGCGAATTTATGTGGTTCCCGATGTTTCTCAACTTTTGCACCATTTTTTGGGGATTCGCCGTGCGGGAATTCGAAAATGAAAAATTTTCTTTAAAATTTGATTTTTTTTTTTTTTTCGTCGAAATTTTGAATTTTGTTCGGCACAAAAATTGTGAAAAATTCAACGACGTCTCCGAAAATTGTCCTACAACGAAATTCCGGGATTTTTTTAATTTACGAGACTCCGAAATAAATTTTTTTTTTTTAATTCCATTTTTATTGTCAATTTGGATTTAAAATCGATTTTTTGCACGTGGACGTGGTTCAGGATTTTCGGAGAGATGAATTTATCCGGTTGCCGATGTTTTTGGAGTTTTTGATTTTTTTAAATGGATTTGCGCAGCCGGATTTTCCCCCAAAAATCTTGTCGAGGCGTTAGAGCAAAGAAAATAAAAGGTTCGTTAAGTTTGCACACCTGACGAGTAAAGGAATTGCTTAAGCTTGTGTAAGGTGATCCGCTCACGTAGTGGAGCATAAAAGCTCGGCGAAAATTGGCAGCGATACGAAAAAGAGCGATGTAAATAGATTTTGGTGTTCCAAAGAGATTTTAAGGGCAGGTGTGCCCTTAAAACTCGAATTTCGAGGATTTTTCGAACGTCTCAATATTTGGAGGTTCCGTTGGGTCCGTTTGGGCTGCGGGGAAGGCGTGAAAGATAAACGTATGGAAAGCTGTCGAGGAATCTGTACAAATTTTCGAAGAAAAACAAAATAAAAAAATTTTCCAAGTTCCTGGGTCGAGGAAAATAATTGAGGAAATGAAATTCATGGCACGTTTTGGCAACCGTCGAAGGTGACAAGGGCTATGGGACATTTTAGGAGAAACTGAAAATTTGGAAAAAATTCATGGCAAAATGTCATTTTTCCCATAGAAATTATTTTTATGGTGAAAAAATAATTATCGACGTCATTTTTTATCCCTAAATTTAAAAAAAAATGAAAAAAAAAGTTTCAGGCTTTTCCCCGAATTGCTGGTGTCTCGTGTATTATTCCTGGAGTCTCGAATTATTTTATGGTGAAAAAATAATCATCGACGTTTTTTTAAATCCTAAAATTAAAAAAAAAAAAAAAAAAAAAAAAAGTTTCAAGCTTTTCCCCGAATCGCTGGAGTCTCGGAGGCTCAAATATTAACGGGATTATTATTTCTCGTGCGTGAAGATCCCACACCCATTGGCCGGAGACACCCACCGAGGAAATACGTGTTTTTATTTTTTCTGCTGCGTCGGGTCATTTTATTATTTTTATTATTGGCTGTGGGGCTCTCCAGGGACGAGAAAGTAACACACAGGTGTGCCCTGGAGGAGTTTTTGAAGAGGCGCCAGGACTCAGCGGGCAGCCAAATCCCTCGCCTCTTTTTTTATCGTTCCTCCTTTTTTTCTCTCCCCCTCCATGCCCTCGCCCATCGCTCTCTCGCACCCTCGGTTTTTGTGGAGATCGGGGGAGGCGACGCGAAGAAAAAACCGTGGGCGAGAATAGAAAAGGACGGAAATTCTGTTTGGACTCCAAGCCTGGAAATCCGTTACGATTTTTTTTTTTTAAATTCTTTCGCATTTCAGAGACAATCACGATTCGGAGCAATTATCGATTGAATAAACGAATTGGATTTATTGTTATTTAATATTGTAGACAAATTTAGGTTTCGAATATATTTTCACAATATTTTTCGAAAAATTACAATTTTTAATTTTTTTTTTATGTCCAGATAGAACGGTTTTTGGCTTTATTTTATTTTTTATTTCGAAGAATTACGATTTTTATTTTTATTTTATTTTTTTTTTCGAAAAATTACGATTTTTGTTGTCATTTTATTTTTTATTTCGAGAAATGACGATATTTATTTTCATTTTGATCTTTATTTCGTTAAATTACGATTTTTGGTTTTTTTACATTTTTTATTTCGAGATATTACGATTTTTATTTTTTAATTTTTTTGTTTTTTTTTTGAAAAATTTTGGTTTTTATTTCAATTTTATCATTTTCTTGGACACAATGGCGTTAATTAATTGGTGGCAAAAGGGTAACGGGCTACTTCCGAAAGGGAGAAAAAGGCTGGAGGAATGAGGAGAAGATGGAATCGTTGGAAATAAGGAATTCGGAATTGGCAGATATGAGAAGGAGCGACTTCCCACGGTGTAAAGTAGCGGAGAAATATCTCGTTTCTCATAGATGCCAAGCATGTTGGATGTAATGCCTTGGGTTTCCTTCCGAATTCCGGGCTTGGCGTAATCCTAGACTCGCGATTATGCATCACGAAATAGTCGCGTGACGATCGCCAACGCTCAGGCTAATAATGGCCAGTCCAAGTTACCGAAAGATTGAACAACCTGAGGATGAAGAAAGAAGGAGAGAAAGGAAACGATAGGGAAAAGAAAATAAGGGACGTTTACCAGCCTCTGGGAACGTTCGAGCATCACATCTCTCGAGCATCACGTCTACGAATAAATTTAGCAGAAAATTATGCGTCATCCACACGCTGGAGCATTCTCGAGGCTTTGAGAGATGGCGAACGACGTTTTTCCTGCTCTTGGGCTTCGCGAAGGAAAAAAATTTAACAGAGAATCTCGTCCTTTTTCTGTGGCTGGAAAAATCATTCGTAGCCACGAAAAACGATGTTTTTTTTTTTTTTTCGTTTTTTTATTGACAAGTCCACGAGCCCATAAAAATATTCATTTTCTTTCAAGTTTTTCTGGAAAATGGTCCAAGGCTCTTGGAAGAAAAAAATTGGTGCCTCGTCCCAGTTACGAAACATCCTTGAAAATCGATTACCAATCCAAATGTTTACGTTTCGTGGAGCGAGCACCAACGAAGAAGCACGACGTACGATCATAGTCTCGAAATTTTTTCAAGCAGCAGAGCCAAGTGGAAAAATCGTAAACGATATTCCAACGTGTACACATCGCCACGTGAGAAAAAGGCCAGACAGAATCGAATGATACAGAAATATATTAAATGAATATTAAAAAATAAGTTTTTTCCAAAAATTCACGAATTTTCAGAAAAATTTCACATTTTTTTTCAAAAGTCGTAAACTTTTCTTCGAATTTAAAAAAAAATTAAAAAAAATTTTTAAAAAAACAAAAAATTATAAAAAAAAAAAAAAAAAAAAAAAAAAAAAACAATTAATCATTAGAAGTATCAATTGATTTGAGAAAATTGAAGAATTTTGAAAAAAATGTTTAAAATTTTGCTCGAAAATCGAAAAATGCATTTAAAAAATAATAAATAAACGAAATTATCAAAAAAAATCAAATAATAATATAGAAATACATCAAAATATTATGAATACTGATTATTTAAAAAAAAAACAATAAATTGCGAAAAAAAAAGGAAAAAACGAGAAAAAAAAAAAAAAAAAAAAAAAAAAAAAAAGACAAAAAAAATATTAAAAAAAAAACAAAAAAAAAAAAAAAAAAAAAAAAAAAAATAAAAAAAAAAAAAAAAAATAAAAAAAAAAAAAAAAAGACGAAAAAAAAAAAAAAAAAAAAAAAAAAAAAAAAAAA
>JAPYYS010002319.1:0-12650 GCA_030522525.1 Campopleginae sp. 14b
TTTTTTTTTTTTTTTTTTTTTTTTTTTTTTTTTTTTTTTTTTTTTTTTTTTTGTTTTTTTTTTTTTTTTTTTTTTTTTTTTTTTTTTTTTTTTTTTTTTAATTTGAGCAGAGGATTTGATCGATGACTGGGAATTGTATGGTGTTGTAGTTTGGGGAAGGAAAAATGTGAAGAAAACATTCCGATGCCACGTACGAGCTGGAATTTTTTTTTTTTTTCCTTCCCTTTTTCCCATGCCAATTATTTTTATGCCTGGGGCTTGGAGATCGAGCAGAGGAGTTGCGAGTACTGGAAAAATCAGGGAAGCTTTATGGGCAATGTGGAAAAATATGGACATAAGAATTTGAGGAGATTCGAATCGATGTCGAAAAACATAAAAACCGACGAGACGAGGTATGGACTTGATAATTTCACGAGCAACGTGGGCGATTCTAGAAATTGTTGGGATTGGTGATGGAATAAAAAACTGAAGTTTGCATCGACGGAATGCAACGAAATTCAATTATTTCTGTGGCGATGCTTATTATTCGAATGTGGAATGAAATTATGACGATAAAGTGAACAATTTTCGCGAGCCAAAAAGTATGTCAGTTCGTAAAATTTAGATGATTTTAAAAATTGAACGAATCATCAATAAAAAATAAACATTTTTCGTTGGTACGTAATTCTGGAGCTCATAATTATTATGAAATATTTGTTCAAGACAATAAAACAATGCTCTCATCCAAAAATTGCAATCATTTCCAAAATTCAATAAATAATCAACCAACTAAATATTTTCCGTTGAATCTCAACGTTGCAAACTTCAGAATCATGCAATTCTCCTCAATATATTTTTCTTCTCTATTGGTGAAATATCCTCAAGCATAGAAACCTTGATCTGGACAAGCGAAAATCGACACGAGGGAAGAATTTTTTTAAATATTCCTCCAAAGTGATCGAAAATTCATGAAATGTCTTGAAATATCCCGAGATTTTATTTTTCATCGTTTATTATTGTTTTCGTATCGTCACTTCGTTCACGACCCACTCTGTGGCTGCGAGCCACCCTTTCTCGAGGCATTCCATATTCTTTTCCCTAGAATGTGGAGAGAAGCTGTAGAAAGCCCATAGCTGGTTCGTGCTTGACTCCAGTGATCGCCGGAGCCACACACCGGCCGCCCAATCATCGAGACAGATAAAAAATCATTCAATTATCATTCCGAACAGATTTTCTCGTCGTAAAAAAAAAATTAGGATTTCGTGGGAAACTCGATGACGTTGGAGTTTGCATCGTTGGAATGCAACAAAATTCTATTTTTTTCTGTGGCGATGCTTATCATTCAAATGCGGAATATAATAATAATAATTTTCGTGACCGGAAAAGTTGATGAGCCTGAAAAATTCGGATTCTTTTAAAAATTGAACAAATTATTTTGAAAAAAAGATTTTTTTTCGGTGAATTCCAACGTTGCGAACTCCAGCTTCATGAAAATCGTGAGTTTTTCTTCGGAGTATAAAAAATGGGAAAAATCGAGGATCTATATAGGGCAAAGTATTGATTATGATATCGAAGTAGGGCAGATTCATTAATTCCAAGTGCAAGTACCTAACGAATTGCAATTGAAAAAGAAGAAGGTGTCGCGTGGGGAGGAAAAGTTTTAATGGCGTCAGGACGCACATATATATATATATATATATATATATTTGAACAGCCCACAGAAAGCAATGAACGAGAATGATTATGATAATAAAGGAGAGGAGAAAAGTTTGAGGTTGAGAAATGAGCGAGTCTCGAATTCGGGGAGATAAATAATCGGAGATAAAAAAGAAAAATCTGGATAAATTTCCACACGTGCCGAAAAAGAGCTCGATAAGGAGAATGTGTCGACGACTGGTGAGAAAGCTTCACCGGTGGAAGCCTCTGGGAGAAATAAGTATAACGAGCCACATGGAGGACGTAAGATACGGCATGTCGTTGAGGACGATTTTGGAGAGTCTCATTAGTGTGCTCAATATCGAAAATCGTAGAGATCTCGCGTAGCAGGAAACTCGGCAATTTTCGCATGATATTTTCATCTCGTGTGGGAAAATGTGCAGCGGAAATTCTGTAGACACAGTAAACGGTGGATGAAAAATCGCAAAAGACACGAAAAATTTGGTTTATTCTTTGGCGAATGTTTGCGACATTTGCGACACAGCTTATTGCCCGGTTGTTGGCCGCGAGGTGACGCGATGACGGTCATGCCTTCGGGCTCCGATGTCGCGGACAAGGCTGTCTCAACAGAGGACGCCTCCACCGGAGGAGAAGTCGTTCATCTCGAGGCTGTTCTTGCGGCTCTCGTCGAGACCAAAGTCGAGGCGATGAAGGCATTGTCCACTGTCGGTGGCAACAAAAAATCTGGCAGCGCCCCATCCAGCCCTCGAAGACCTAGACTGACTTCTTCCTCGACTGTCTCATCCTCCCAAAACCATCAATACAGCCAACATCATCATCATCACCATCATCATCAACATCAACACCACCAACAGCATCATTCTCATCAGCGCGAAATTCATGGTGAGCATCAACCTCGAGAACACAATAAACGCGAAACTCATCGACATCGTCGGCACGACTCCGCTCCTTGCGGCGATTACATCGAAGATCCGACCTCTCGGGACCATCGAAAACAACGTCCCGGTAATTATTTTCATTTATTCTTTTTCGATTTTTATCAACTACTCTCGGTCACCAGAAATCAAACAATAGGTTCCAAGGATAAATCTATTTTATGATTATTTTTGTGTCAAACTGTCGAAAGCTTGAGGAAAAAAAACCATCGATGTCGCCGGGATGCATAATCGTAGCATTCGGAATCTCATTCCATGACCTTGATTAAATTTAGACCTGGGGTCTAAATGACCCCAATTTTGCAAAATTCATAGCTACGGTGAAATTAAACGAAAAGGATTCAACTTGGGCTCGTTCTTTTCGTTTTATAATGCACAATCAGGTGAGCCTGGGGCAATTTTGCTCAAAGTTAAAAAAGTGGTCAAAAATGCAGTAAAACGAGAAAATAAAGTGGGAGAACGAAGGGAGAAAGTAACCTGGGATCTAAATGACTCCAATTTGGAAAAAAATGATTATAAGGCTAACGGTCTCAGCGGATTAGTCGTAACAATTACAGGGTGAAGCTTTAGGAAGCTCATCCCATAAACCGAATGATATCAAGCCCAGTTGGCATCTCACTGCCGCATGCTCTGCTGCTTATTAACCTATTTCTATATCCATATCGTACTTCACAATGCCACATGTTGGGGCTTAAACACTCGGTACAGAGCAAAGAGCTTGCGGGAATTTGCATATAAATTGGGATTCCGAGTCTCGCGTGTTATCGCATCAAACGTAGCAAGACGAAGCTTTTTTTTAAATAGCAACAGAATTTCAAATTAGCTGATTCCGAAATCACAGCAGAATTTCTTTCCCAAAAAAAAAAAAAAAAAAAAAAAAAAAAAAAAAACGGATTTTTTTTTTCAAGCTCCGCTCAATCGCAATAAAAAGTCGCCTGGAAAATTCCTCGTGCCTAACGCACCAAATTTTATTCCTCCCCGCTTATTTATCGACGCGTTTTTGTGACCAAGCGGACAAGGCACGACGTCGAAGAGCTTCGGAGATGCCGCGAAGCCCGCGGAAGAAACGACGACATTTCAAGAGCCCGAACCTCCTGCACGACGTCAATTTGCCTCTCGATTCGAGATTCGAGCTACTCGATATCGATGGGGATCAGGATCTCGCGTTGATAAACTACGAGAGAAGCCGCGAAGCCCTCGGCGAAGCGTCCGACCATGCCAGGATTCACCCAAGTGCCTGCTATTTTTCCCACACTGCGGCGCATCTGTGAGTCTCCACGTTTTTAAAATCCCTATTTCTCTGGCCAGTCTCATACTTTTGGGGAATTTTGCATCGTTGGAATGCAACGAAATTCTTCTTTTTTGTTGTTGTTGCGATCCTCATTATTCAAATAGAGAATTCAATTATGACGAGAAAACGATCGACTTTTCGCGAGCTCTAAAAATTTCCATGATTTTTAAAATAAAAAAAAATCCTCAATAAAATTGAATAAATTAAATTCAGCACATGCGTGGGTATTGATTTGGGCATGATTATTATTCCGCGAGGACTCTATGGTCCCGGAGAGTATCGGACCAAGTAACAGCAAAGTTTCATCTGCTAGACTTTTGGAAAAACAAACGGGTATTTGTTGATACATCGAATAAGGCAATTTCAGTCTTTGTCGTTGGTTCGAGAGACAAATAGTTTATGTAGGTCAAGCCTCGAGCAAAACAACTCGCTGGATTGTTTTCTCCAACTATAGCAACAACTTGAGCGGAATTCGATTGTCCTCGCATTAACTAACAACTCGGTAACATGCTGAGCGTTCGATGCTGCATTTTCCGAGCGAAACGATGACGCTGTTTTTTTTTTTTTTTTTTTTTTTTTCCCCAGTAAAATCCATTACGACCAGGACGATTACGTGGCACTGAATCTCGATGAGGCATTCGACGACCAAGTATCGCTCAACGCTCGTAGCAAACGCCATGACAAACGAGAGCGTTTCCATCGACCCCGAAGAAAGAAAAAACGAAAAAAACGCATCGTCGAACCGGATGTCCCGGAAGAAGAGTACGTCGATCCCGATGAGTTGCCTCCACGTGCCAGATGGACAATCGTCGCGACCGCCTGTCTTCTCCTCGCGATGTCGTTGCTCCTCGTCGGCGTTACTCTCCGAATGGCGCCGATCATCGACGACATGGGTGAGTCTCAACATCTCTCTCAATTATATTATCTCTTCCTGAAACCTTACTGCATGTTTGTTCCTTAAAGTGGCCTCTACGATTCTCAAGGACATAAAAAAAACACCATTTTTTTTGCCTCGTCGGTCTTGTACAAAATTCACCTTTCCGGCGAATTTTCTCAAAATTCAAAATAGTTGGAAATTATTGACCTTTGCCCTGTGTTTGGGGAAAAAAAAAAATAAACGGCTCCCCATAAAATTTATGGCAGACCGTTGAATTTTTAGCGAAACTTGGATCGAAGTTTTTGCCACTACTGGCTCGACGGAGTGTTAGAAATGTTTTTTTTTTTATTACACCAAAAACCTGGCCGTAGACACACATGGGTCTGAGGGACCCATTCAACGAACGGTGTGAATTTCCCGATTTTGGGTAGATTAACATTGAATAAAAATGATAAAAACTCATTTTTGTTATTTGTATTATTTTTTTAAATGATGAAAAATCATTTTTATCCATCACCCGGTGCAGGCTCACGTTCTCTGGATCCAAAACTACTTTCATGAATTTTTTCGGATTTTTTGAACGCGTCCGAGTACGGGAAACATCGGTAAGGCCCTCCAGACCCATTTGTGTACATGGAGGGTCGATTTAACTCGAAGGGGACGAGACTGATTCGTAATTCGAAATTCCATCGTCCGGAATTCGATCGGTCGTTCGATTTTTCGAGATCGCGAAGTCAATCCGTTCGGTTTATCGAATTTTTTTTGTTTGTTTTTGTTTTTCTGATCATCGCTCGGAGCATTGATCAACACCATTTGAAATGTTTGAGAAGACAAGCAGCCGCCGTTCCTATAGCACGGTGAGCTCGAAAGGTTAGAGATTATGTTTAGAAAGTGAACAAAGTATACAGGAGGTTGAATCTTCACCTCATGTAAACAGGCGGATAGAAAAAATGGGCGAAGGAATATTTGGATTTCGTAGTACAGGAGGAAAGGCGAACTCGTTGAATAGTAATTTTTTCCATCAACCCCTCTGTAGCCTTGTCAAATCGACGAGGGTAAAGAATCTTGATGGAATGTCAACACTCATACCTCGAGGCGAACCGTTTTCTTTCCTTGGAATTGATTTCTGACGTTTTTCTTCTCTACCAAGACCCTAGACTCTACATCAACAATCTCCACAACTTATTCACGATACACGATGTTTTTCCTCAAATATTCACGAATTTTTACAAAAATTACTGATCATTCCCATGGAGAAAGGAAGAAAGAGAGAAAGCGAGAGAGAGAGAGAGAGGGAGAGAGAAGAGAGAGATTGATTGACCGGTACGTCCTAGATTAATCCGGACAAAGCGAATAGTAACAAAAAAATGCAACAAGCACGACAATCATGAAACCATAAGAAATAACAAACAATATTTTGAAAATTTCGTATAGAAACAACCCCCAGAAGTAACAATAAAATAATTTAATTACAAATGACAAATAAAAATCGAGCACCGAAAACAAAATTTCATTTAAAAATCGATAGAAAATTCTGCACAAAAATAAAACGTATAAGAAAATAAGCAAAAAGGTAAACGCACGCATAGCCAACGATTAAAAGATTGTAAATTAAATGACACACGGTACAAAAATAAATGGATACAAAATAAAAATAAAATGAAAAGAAAAAGAGGGAGTCAGAGAGGGAAGTGGAAACTAGTTTTCATTATAACGAGTGGTTGGAGAAGCGTGCGGCGCATAAAACAAGGAAAAACGGTACAAGTACCTGTGGAAGAGACAGAAATGACAAGAGAGAGAGAGAGAGAGAGAGAGAGAGAGAGGGAGGCGAAGGAAAACGTGGTTTAGAGAACTCGGTCGGGAGGAGGCAACCTCGGGGTTGGGCCAATTATCGCAAACCCTCTGGTTCCATCTCCGTGTGTAATCCACATATGTATATATAATTACCCGCGTATTCGTGTGCTTTCCGATATTACAGCACAACCCTCGACATCTACTTGTTGTTTTCGTCGGCATATTATTACGTGCTCACCGAGCGGTGACACAACTTTGAGGAAAACATGAAATCTCGAGCTAAACCTATACCTCCTGCATACTGTCTCTTCGGAGAGTGTACACACTCCCAAGAAAAGTCACGATGCACACTCACTTTCCTCTGTAGTCGTCCTCCTTCTTATATATCCATTTATACATGGACATACATATATACAAGGAAAAGCCCGCGCCAAGAGCGAGGTCGAGGGCGCTCCACGCCTCTAAATTGAAGGCGCACGTCTGTGAATCTCCAGTCAGCCACCAGATTTCTGTGGCACATCAGCTGCTCCACCGTTTCCGCGGTTTTCATCGTTTTCATTAATTCGTCCCTGTGCACCGTCAACCACATTCTATCGTTTTATCCTTTCAATTCAGTTCCCCTTTCTCCCTGAGACCATTTTCAGTCATTCGTGGATTTTCTTCATACTTATCATGTCGTTACACACCTGTCCAACTTTTCTGTGACGCAGTGTCGGTGATACTTTCTTCTGATACGTTCGGGCTGATAAATAATGTCGAGAGTGTTCGAAAATGATGATCGGGAGACATTTTTTTCTTTTTATACATCAAGTTAATTGCTTTTTCAATATTATTTTTTATTTCCAGTTCACCAAAATCTATTGAGATTCGTGCTTTGCATTTTTTTTTTGCTCGATCCCATCCATTCGGGAAGACAAGGTATGGACGATTGGAATAGTGCCAGAAGATATACACTAAATACTCAGCTTCGTGATCCATTATAATCGTAACTCGATTGCTCAGAGTCAATACTCGCAACATTATTCAGATTTGAGGATTTTTAGTAGCTATGAAACTTTGTGATGTCGATTGTTCGATTAATTGGTGCTCGATGGTCGTGAAATTTGTACACGATCTGCTGAATACTTTATGTAAAAGCATAGCTAATTTTGATGAATTTTATCGTTATTAGTTCAACCTCCTTAACTGGCTGGAAACAAAAAGTGATAAGAAAATTCGGAAAATTTCTTATTGGATAATTTATTATTAAAAAATATACGTTTTTTTAATATTATTATTTTTTTTACAAACACGAAAAATATTAATCAATAAACTTCGTTTTGTTTTCGTTGCTTATAGTGTCTTGTAGATATTGAAAAATTGAGAGGTCGAAAAAAAAACTTATCGGAAAGTTATATCAGTTTCCATGAGTCGACATTTTATTTCTTACTGTTAATTGTCCAATAACGAGCTTCCTGATCCTCGTGAAATTTTGATACGACCTCTTTAATACTTTTGATTAAAAAAACGTACGAAATTTTGCGCAAAGTCTTCTCAACATCCTTCATAATAAATCCAACTGAACAAGCATTCAGGTTCAAAGGACCTAAGGACCCCATTAACGAGGCTGGCTACACAGAACAATGTTGCCATGTTAAAAGCATAGGAAAATTCGAAATTATTAGAATTTGATGAAATTTTGTGAGCATACGTTTTATAGCATTAAATATGAATATACAAATTTTTCAAGATTTTTCTTCCACATAGTTTTCGAAAAAGTGAACACTAGAGCTTACATACATAAGCATGGGATTCAGATATATATATATAGGTATATCTCTTGGATATTGTAAACTCAAATTATTCGACAACTCTTTAAATGAAAAATAGAAAAAAATGTGTGTCATCGTATTTGATGCGAAAGAATATTATCACCAAATTTGATAAAATTCTTATCATATTATCGTATGTAGAAAATCTCCTCAATGTCTAGAACAAAATGGCCATCGATTATGAGAATTCTTCGAAGAAAGTTGAGCTTTATGTCGGGACTAAAATAGAAAGGCATGATTATCGAATCTCTTAAGAATCGCTTTGTTGCTTTCGGTGGATGGATCCTTCTGATCCTATCCGTTCTTTCGAGCCAGTAGGATTCCTTTCACACTTTGGTGCCTTTTACATCTTGCGGGTAATAACATTCGACCGAAGCCCAGTCGTTGATACTCCGTTGCTTTAAATTTATGATAAGAGAGGAAAAAGGATCGAGAGAACTGGAGGGAGTTAACTTTCAAGATTTCATCTTTATGCCATAATCTCTTCGTCCGGGGGAGCCTCTCGGCCCTTTCTCAAAGGGATCTTTGCTCTTCGCCTTTTTTTTTTCTACCGCCCTCGCATAATGCTCAATCGTACGTCCTCGATCGCTAAATACCCTCTCTATGCGACGATAAGGAGCTATCGTACTCTCTTGCTTTTCAATCTCCGGTGCTTCTTTTCTCCCTTGCCGGACTCACTACCCTTCATTTTTTTTTTTTTTTTTTTTTTTTTTTTTTTTTTTTTTTTTTTTTTTTTTTTTTTTTTTTTTTTTTTTTTTTTTTTTTTTTTTCCTTTTTTCTATTTCTTTTTTTTTACAAATTTTTGTCGAATAACAATTCTCCGAATAAGTAAATCGACCCAATAGTCACGAGAGATCCTTCGACCGTTGACCCAGAAACCTATAATGTTGTAGTTTGCATCGTTGGAATGCAACGGAATTAATTAATAGTATTTTTTTGAAAGCAGAGCAAAAAATGAAACTGCAGTGTCGATCTATGGAAATTTTTGCAAATGAAAAATTTAATGTCAAAAAAATGTTGAGGCCATTCCAAAAATTGAAAAAAATCGCAAATGGGAACATAAATGATGTTGAAGTTTGCATCGTTGGAATGCAACGGAATCAATTAATTTATTGGTATATTTTTTTTTAAGCAGAGCGAAAAATAAAACTGCAGTGTCGATCTACGAAAATGTTTGCAAATGAAAAATTCAATGTCGAAGAAATATTGAGGTGATTCCAAAAATATTGATAAATGGTGAACACATGAAATATTTTTCGATCGGTTTATGACAATCTTTGCAAATAAAAAATACAATGTCGAAAAAATATAGAGACGATTCCAAAAATAAATTTTTTTTTTAATTGATTCAATATTTTTCGTTGGACTCCAACGATGCAAACTTCAATATAATTTTTTTCTCTAGTACCAACCAAAATAATTAATGAAGAAAATTTCGAATCAACTAAGAACTTTTCACTTCTCGGCAGCAAAAAATTTCTTCGTGGACTCGTTGAAATCGTTCGTCGCGAAAAATCCACCAGGATTTACCGAAAATTCGTCGCACCACGTTAAAAACCCAAAGAGCAATAAAAAAACGTTTGAACAAATAAAATAATTGTCGGGCTTTTATTTGTTCGATAAAATTGAGGGAATCGACATATTTGTTTCTGGGCATCAGAGAAATTTTCATTAAAAAAGAAAAGTGTTATACCAAACGGGGAATTGACTGCCAGGGGATATGAAGCAGCAGTGGGTTGAAGCGCTTATGCCAGAGGAAACGCTGTTCAGCTTGTTATTCGGTTTTCAAGCTCCGGTATAAGCGAACTAAAAGTAGCCTCTTGCTATATAGACGCGTGTGTATTCGTAAAAACCCCGCTGGAAACTCGAATCTCATGCAGGACCACTTGTCCATATAAGTATGAGCCAGTCAAGTGGGAGAAAACGAGGCACAGCCAAGGAAGGGGGACGAGTCAGATTGGCCCGAGTGGCAAACCAATTTTTTCCGAGTCACGTAACCTTTTGCTAGAAAGTGGAAATATAAACGTCAAAATAAACATCAAAATAAATGTCATTTTTTGATATCCGAAAACCCGGGATCGATCATCGGAAATTTATTTATTTATTTATTCATTCGTCATGTATTATTTAGCTCTAGGTGGTCACACATGGGTCTGGGGTAGCCATTTGGCGAATTTCGTGAATTTCTCATTTTTATCGATCACCAAGTGCAGGCTCTCGTTCTATGGATCGAAAACTATTTTCCTGAATTTTTTCCGATTTTTCGAACGAGCCAAAATACAGAGAAACGTAGTAGGACGTGGCAGACCCATGTGTGTCTAGGGAGGTGTGTTAATTGTAGTTTTCCATAATTCTCGTTCCGTTTGTCCATTTTGTATTTTCCTGTATATCTCATGAATCTCGATAGCAACGAATCTCGTGAGCTGTATCATTTTCATGGCAATGAATTTGTCGGATGGTGGACAGGGTGCGGGTTTTCGGAGAGACGAAATCTATACGGAGCTCGCAGCTCTTTGTCCAAATCACGAGTGGACGGATGGGTTATATCTGCTCAATGAACCGTCTCGAATAAATTCATACAGTTGAACAGTCTCGTTTTGTCTCTTCCGCATCGGGCGAATCTCAACTATCTCCAGGGGGTGCTTTGTGTTTTTCATTTTTCCTGTAAATCGAAGAAAGTCCAGTCTAAAAGCTGGTCCGAGAAACCGTCCATGAAAATTGTGGTGAATCGATACTTTCATGTCTCTACTTCGAAAGCCTTCACTGTCAGATGGTCGTAAGTAATATTCACCTATTACCCTGGGGTAATTGATGACCATGATATTTTTCTGTGCCAAATACGAAATCAATAGTGAAAATCATGCAACAAAATATACATCAAAAATCAAAGATAACAAAAATAAAAATTAAAACAAAAACACAAAAAAATGAATAAAAAAATGGATAAATAAATAAATAAATAAACAAATAAATACACAAATGAATGAACCAATGAATGAATAAATAGATAAATAAATGAATGAATAAACAAAGAAATGAACAAATGAATAATACAAATCGAAATTGATATCACCGAATGCGGGTGATAATGAAAAATAATAATAATAAGTAGAATAATACCCCAATAATAGAGAAAATTGCTACTAAGTCGCTCGCAAAGCCAAAACAATGATAAAAAATAATAATTGAGTATAGAAATGAAATATTGAGAGAGAGTCTCGTGAATTTACTATCGGAGTAGAGAGGCTCCGAAAAGTTTGAGCGTCGATGTTCGACGACAAAGTGCTCGTCGTTCGAGCCATTTGTCACTCGCTTCACAGAGTCCCCGTCAATCATTTAGTCCGGGGTCCATCCACTATCGTTCGTTCTCTTTTGAACAAGTTCTCGTTTCATTCCACGAGCATTTTTGTCCTTTGACGATACTCCAAGAGTTTTTCCATAACTTTTTCCCTACTGATCGTACTTTATTCTTCCGATTTATATGGAACGACACAAGCTCGCTTACCCAGCTTACTTTTTACGCTATCCCCTCAAAGTATTATCCAACATGTTACTCCAAGAATATTCATTTCTCTCCTCGTTATTGAATGGTAGATTTCCAACATTTATATTATACGATCAAATGTTCGTCTGGACTTTTTATTATCGGAAAAAAACTGCAATTCCTTTTAGTAATCCTTCCCAAAGGCTTTTTCTTCACGTGAAAATGTGGATTTTCCACTTTGAATTTTTCACAATACCCAATCGATCAGTGTATGCAATTTTTTTTCTAGAAATTTCGCCATTAAATTGAAAAATTGAATTTTTTACAAAATTATTCTTGAATTGTTGAATTTCACTTCGTACGTCTGATCGAAAAATTGTAAAAAAAAAAGGTTTTTCCTGTGGAGCATCCCTTTTCGTAGAGAACGTTGACCAGAAGTTGAATCGACGCAGTTCTCGCATCGATTGACTTCACGGGAATTTTTAAAAACCACAAATTTGGCAAATCAGGCAAAAATGACTGGAAACAATATTTATTTTTATTGACCATTTGTTCGATTTTCGAAATAATCCAAATTTTTCACGATGCTGAAGTTTTCATCGTCGGAATGCTGTTTCTTCTCGAGCGAAGCTCAAGATTCTTATTAAATATTTGGTCAGGACAATAAAACGATATTTTTCCAGGATCCAAACAAAAAATCAGCAAAATGTATTTTTCGTTGGATCCCAACGTCGCGAACATCAGTGTCGTGATTTTTTCGAGCTGACATATTTTTTGGCTAGCAAAAATCGATCGTTTAATT
>JAPYYS010002329.1:0-19453 GCA_030522525.1 Campopleginae sp. 14b
ATCTGAAAATTTGCGGAAATTAGAGCGTCGAAACGATTTTTTGAAAATTTCGAAAATTCCGTAAAATCCGTATTTTTCCAGCGATTCCAACCAAATTATCAGAGATCGAAGAGCTCGTATGGATTAACATCTGTGCGAATCGGGAGCCCTGTAGCTCCAACCGTTCTCGAGTTACGAACGTTTGAATTTTACAGTGCCACAATATACACCCACGAATCGGGACATTTTTTCTAAACATGATTTTTCGATGTTTCGGGACATTTTGCGCACATTGACGTTGAAATGAGGGAAAAAAAAAAAAATATCACCGTCACAGAGCCTGTGAATAAACAAAAAGCAACATTTTCTCATTATTTTTTGAAAAATATCACATTTTTACTGTGACACACGATATATTTGGTATATCATTTGGAAGAAAAATATGAAGCGTGAAGTAAAGTAGATTGAGGCGAGGGAAAAGAGTACTGGAAAGGAGCTCGAATGGTGCTTGACTCGAATAACACCGAGACTGGAATGAGCCCCTTAAACAAACAGCGTATGGAATATGCCTCGAAAGTACCATCAGCCGAAATCATATTTGCCTCCCCAATCTGAAACTCCCGAGACTCCGAGTTATCGAAACTATTTTTTCCTCATTTGGTTTTTTTGTTTTCGTCCGAGTTTATGTGAAAATTGGTAAATTCAACTTGACGCGGGATTAAGAATGATAAAAGCAAAGAGAAAGAGCCGTGGATATGAAAAAATGAAAATATAAGGGTGCGAGATCGAGGGAGGGGGAGAAGAGATTGGGGAAAGCGAAGGGCGAGAAGGCGGGGGAGGAAATATTCGCAAAGGACGAAGCAGCAGCAGATGGTCGCGTTGGCGTTTGTGGCTTAGAGAGTTGCAGCTCATGATCAAGAATTCGGCGTGGGTTTTAGGTGGCAGGCTTTGTTCGCCGATTAAACGCATACCACCCATTGCCACAGGGAATGCGGTTTGTACACGGTGCAGCATTTTGCCTCGGCGACGAGCAATCGAAAAGAACAAAATTGCCTTTAAATAATGGCGACAATAATAATACGAAGAAGAAAAAGAAAAAAAAGAAAAAAATAACAACCGGCAGCCCAAGAATGAAGGGGACGCAAATATTTATCGCCCAGAGCCATTCAGAGGCTTGAAATTGGCAAGGGCAAGACATTACCTATCGCTAGGGGATGGAACTAACGCAAGATGAAATTAATCGGGACATCTGTCGCGATTTTCACATGCCGCACATTCGTCTCATGGCCAATCCCCCTAAACGACTCTGGCACAACGGATGAACCGAAATAACCCACGCAGGAGAACGGAGAACCAAGGGATTCTCCTCCCGCTGCTGCTGCTTCGGTAACGCCAATCAACCAGTAATCTGTTTAGGTTGCCTATTCATTCCCATACGTAACTAACATCCCTTAGTCTTGGCCCGCACCCCCCTGCGTCAACATGCCCTTGCCATTTCACCAAATACCAGATAAATCCATGGACCAAGCCTCGAAACATTAGAACCTTCGTTACCGAGGCTTCCTGAATGAAAAACAAAAATCCATATATCTCTTTAAGATATAACCCACTATCCATAAACCACATTTACACATTTTTATCAATGTCACACGTGCTCCTTGTCACCAAAATCCGACCACATGCTCTCTCCCAACTATCATCCCTTATTTTTCACCCCCTCCCCCTCCCCCAACCAACCCCCTTATCTTATTCTCGTTTCACCCTTCACAAGATCTGACTCCAAATACGTGTGACGATACAAAAAGATACTTGCATGTTTTATAACCTACCCGTAGGCTTGAACGAGCGGTGACACATTTCTCCTCCATACAAACAGCACCAAGGGGCTAAGCATGAAATACCCTACCCCCTCAGCCTCCCCCAAAGGCCTCGTTTGTACTTGTTCATCCCCTGATTAAATGGTCACCGCAAACAAGTACCATTATAACGATTTTACATGGGGAATCCCAAGTCCGACCTGACTGAAGAAAAAATTTGTCATTTTTTTTTTATTTTTATTTTTTATTTTTTTTTTTTCATCCCCTCCGGGCCGGACGAAAGAAAATGATGAAATTTTTTTTCTTCCCCACCAACGTTTCTCATTATATGGGAGACATGACACGCTTTTAAAAATCACGTTATCCTTCAGAGACGGATTTTTAAATCCTCGACCATGCTAATGCAGAAAATACCCTGGCCACGTGACTGTTTTTGTTTTCTTTTAATGACCAGGGTTTCTGTAGCAGACGAAATCTTCGTGGTGCTAGATTTTAGGGACGAAATAGCCTGTATGACAAACTCGAGATATATCCAGTCCTCTCGCCATCCTACCCCCTTAAACCCTTCTCCGCGAGAACGTTTTATAATTCAGGGGATGAAACGAATTACCAATGGGAATAAACAGAGATGAAGATGAGTCAGTGCTCGGGTTTTTATAGCAAACAAAAGCCAACGACTCGGTAGATTTGACAGGATGCAATTACACGTCCTGTAAGCCAGACTCCTTTCTGTCGTTGTTTGGGGGGGGGGGGGGGGGGGGGGGGGGCTTTTTTTTCGTAGCACAACTTTGAGCTTTATTTGTCTTGCTAATGATTATTAATCGTTAAAGAAAACATGGCTGAATTTGGCCTTGAGAAACGTGCCAATTTCGTTTTATTCTTACTCGATGTTTTCTTGTACACAATATTTTACTAAATTTGCTGAAATTAATGCGAATGGAAGATTTTTTTTTAAATCTCACATTTTTGAAAAATTTGAAAAATCATAAAATCTAAACTGTTTGAATGATTTTCACCAAATTTAATACCAACCTTCGTATTATGATACTCTATCGATGAAAAAAAAAAAAATGAGCAAAAAATCTGAAAAATTGCGGAAATTAGAGCGTCGATACGATTTTTTGAAAATTTCAAAATTCCTTACAATTCGTATTTTTTGAACGATTCCAACAAAATTATCAGAGATCGATGAGCTCTCATGGATTAAGATCTGCGCGAAACGGGAGCCCTGTAGCTCCAACAATCAAATAATTGAACAATGATTTAGCTTTTTTTTTTTAACTTTAACGTACAGAAGAAAAGATCGAATAATCGGGAGGAATTAGCGATACGCTAATTCAATGAATGGGTGCGTGTTACCCGGACAATAGGCCAAGGTGAATGAGAGGGTTGGGGGGGGTTGGCCTCGAGGGACTGTATAGCAGGAGAAAAGAGAAACAACGACGAAAAAATAGTAGCCTTGCAATCCCTTTTCGTCGTCGTCGTACCCACTGACAACATTGACATCACTACCGGCCTTTTTTCTACATTTTTTTTTTCACCTGTTTTGTCTGCCGTGTTTTTGTTTATACTTATTCCCATTGGGCTCGTTGCGCCTGTCTCGTGACCTTCATCTAGTAAACGTACGACCTACGAGTCCCCGGAGTATCCTTCATGTATCTATGTATACATATATATATATAGGTGTGTGTGTGTGCGCGTTATTTTATTCCAACAAAACACCCTCTGGGTTGCATGAAAGTGAATAATTTACCATAAAACGTTTTTCGCGTTACCTCGTTATATACCGATCGTGCGATATCAACTGTTTGCACTTTGGTTATATCCTTAATCGAGCCATTTTCAAGTTCGAACCAGCCTTTCCCCCAACCCTCGTATAGCAAAAATAACAAAATTCATCCAATTTCTTTTTGCTCATGCTTCCTCCATTATTTTTATCATGATTTTCTAATCATTTTTTTTTGCAAATTTCATCATTTTTAATTGACAATAATCCAATAAAAAAATTTGAATAATTTAATTAAATTATTTTCGATTGAATTGATTAGAAAATCATAATAAAAATAGACGAAGCTTGAGGAAAAATTAAATTTCAATTATTTTTAATTAAATTGATTAGAATAGTGAATAATAATATAAAAGAAATTATTTATTTTATTTTGATAATTATTTTTTATTGAAATTTTTAATAAAAAGAGAAAAAATGTATTTAAAAATTAATTTAACGTTGGAAAGCTTCTTTGGCATAAAATGCTCTCTCTCTCGAGAGAGAGAGAGAGAGAGAGAATTAATTCCAACAATCCCGGTTGATTGATTTTTAATTTTTCTGTTCCCATTTACAGGATCTCGTGTAATGAAACATATTGATGAATTAATTAGCAGGATATCGAGTGTCAATCACACAAGAGACAAGTGAACGAGACAAAATAACCCGAAAGAGGAAATAAAAGTATTTCGATGTTTATTATCTCCGAGCAAAAGGCGCACAGATTCATTCTCTGATTTTGTCATCTCGTACTTTGTCAATGAGAAGAGAAAAAAAAATGCAAAGACAGAAAAAAAATCGTTTCAGTCGCCTCATATTCACTGTTCTTTCTCATACGTTTTCTCTTTATTGTCTCTTGCCTCGCTACTCTGCTCTCCTCTCGCTATACCGACCACGCATTTCCCCCCCTCCTTTTTTGTTTCTTTTTTCCTTACTCACCCTAATAATCCATTCTTTTTCTTGTTTCCCTCGGCTACTGGCGTTCTTCCAGTCACTTTTTCATAACACACAAAAACCCGGGGCATACTGTGTGTTTCAATGCCTCGTTCGCCAGAGACTTCTTCAAGCCATTTTTCCTTTCTTCATATGTGGCTAAACCATCCCCCCCCCCCCCAACCCTCAACCCCCTCCCATGTATCTCCACTCTGTACATGTTAGGCTTTGAATTTTTTACACAAACCACCACTTCTCCCAGCTCCTTCTTCTCCTCAGTATTATTTCACTGCATTTCTTCCCTCTCTCTCTCTCTCTCTCTCTCTCTCTCTCTCTCTCTCTCTCTCTCTATCTCTAGATCTGAGCACGAATTTTCTATAAAATGCATGAATATTTCTGTTTTTTCGTGTGTCATTCTCCGAAGACGAAAGATGGTATAATTTATTGAAATTTGAAATTCGAAGCCCTTGATATTTTATAAAATGAATGTCAAATTTGAAGGGATGAAAATTTCAGGCTCAAGGGGTCGAAAATCTATTAAGGGAATAGACAGGGAATTCTATTAATTTTTTTATTATTGAAAATGATCATGAAAAAAAAAAGGAATTTGGACGAAGTGTATAAGTGCATGGGTCAATTTGACCCCGAGGCGTTTTTCAAATCGTCGCATTTCGTTATTTAGTTTTTTAATTATTTTTTTTTCTTTTTTCTTTATTTTTGTCGGCCACGAATGAATTTTTGATCGAAAACGAAATTTCAATGTCAAAATATTGGTTGCCATCAAGTGGCAAAATATTTTCAGACTCAAAACGACCCAGTATGAAATCCGAGGGTTCATTTTTTAATACGAGAAACATTGTCCCCGGTCCGGGGATCATAGGATTTGCAAATTTCGAAAAACAAAATCGTACCCGAAAATTTGAAATATTGTCAATTCTCTTCGGTCCTGGTGCGCCGTATTGCGTAACGTTCTCGGGGCGTGAAACTAAGAGGGATGAGTGTGCTGGGGGCGCGAGGGTTAGCATTGCCTCCAAGGAATTGGCCCTCGCGGTCCTTGAATAATTAAACTCGTAAAGCCCTTCGGGCACGACGATGACTCCAAATTTTAAGACTGCACGTTAAATTTGCATTTTTTAATACCGCCCACCCCCACCCCCCCCCCCAACACATCCCAAACGCGACGAGGAACATTCATCTGGAAATTTTGATTCATCGAAATTTTGATATTTATTTAGCAATTGAAATTGGTCACACGATTTGACAAAATAAATTCACGAAACATTGAGAATTGGGTGGAAAAACAATAAAAGTGAAAAGTTTTGACTGAATTCAGTAAAAACTTGGAGCTTGCGAGTCAGTGAAATTTCAATCGTCCAACACAGCTCATCCTGTTTCGCAATTCATTTGTCCAATGAATCGATATCGTGGCTAATTGCTATTTATTGTACTCTCTAATTCGATTATCTTCATGAAATGATGGGCCTCGTAGATATTGGCTTAATATTCCTATTAAGGGGATAATTCCTCGTGAACATATAGTCCAAATGTAATTGGATTACATTGCTCTGCTTTATTGCTCTCCGGATCTTGGACAATGATGTCGTCACGAGCTTGATCAACGATTCGGTGCTTTTTTTTTACGTGTTTTTTTTTTTTTTTTTTTTTTTTTTTTTTTTTTTTTTTTTTTTCTTTTTTTTTTATTTTTTTTTTTTTTTTTTTTTTGTTTTTTTCTTTATTTTTATTTTATTTTTTTTTTTTTTTTTTTTTGTTTTTTTTTTTTTTTTTTTTTTTTTTTTTTTTGTTCAAGAAAAAACAATTTTCTATATTATTTAGGGCTTCAAAAAACATTGTTGAATTGTTTTTACCATTTTTTGGGAGGTTTAATATTGGGAAATGAGGAAAAAGGACGAAGGACTTGTCTTTAGCTGACAAGGGCTGATTCGAAGCGTTGGAAAAAAATTGTGAAATGTTCCGGCCGAGGATTCCAGTCCAATTATTTTCGTAATTCCATAAATTTCGTTTCCTCGAATCTTCCAGCCTTTAATAAAGCGTTTCCGGTTAATCATTGTGCGAGGAGTTTGCCAAGAATTAGAGAAACCGGATCCGGAAAAGTTTTTGAAAAAAGAAGAAAAAAAATCTCAACGAAAATTACCATCTCCCCATAAATGTTTTCATCCATAGTTTTATTATTATTTTTTTTTCCCCCCCATCATGCCCAAATAAAAGTTTTTGGCGTCGAAATTCGTGATGGAAATGATGCTGCGATATTAATTTCATTTGTAAGATCAATCGACATAGCAAACGAGTGAGGAAAAGCGTGGCTGATAATTATCGAGACTGTGGACCGATAACCCCGAGATTACCAGCCGGTTATTACCCCGTTACAGGACCAACGTCTATAAATTCAATTAACGGCTCACCGATACGACCACTGAAATCCCCTGTATACTCTACTTACGGCACGTACTCGAATAATAGTCCCAAACTTGGCCCCTCCCCTCATCCCCCCCCCCCCCCCTCCCCATCTCTTTCTCCTTCTCAACGTATTCTGTATCTCGATGCATTAGACATATTAATTCGACCATATCGAGCCACCATCTTCCAGCTCCATTCAACGAGTGACCCAATTCACCATAAACACTTATTTTATACGTCCCCTCGTACCCCCTGAGTCCTATAAGTCGTAAAATTTATTTGCATTATTCAAAACGCATCAATTATAAATAATAACAAGATATATTGTATTAGTAAAAATGGAATAATTATATTTCATTTTTATGGAATAATTGATTTTATCATTATCGAGTAATATGTTAAAATATTATATTGTTATAAATTATTCAAATTAGAAGAAGAAAAAAACACAATATTTATTGTGAAAATAATTGATACACAAATTAAAAGAATTATTGAATTGAATTAAATTGAATTTATTTTTATTTTTACTAATTCAATAAGTCATTATTTATTTTTAAATATATTGAAATAATATTATTGTTAATTTTATGATTTATATATGGGCACGTTTTATGTTTATAAAGTACTCTTAAATTGTTGAATCATTGAAAAATGATAGTTTTATTATTAAATATAATTCTAGAAAAGATAAATAATGGGTAATAAATATGTATAATTTTTATAAATAATAGAAATTGTTTGATGAGTGCGTGATCACATTTTTACCACGGCAAATGGATTAAATATTCATAGTCATTGTTGATAGAATTAATTATTGAAATGAAAGCTGAAAAAAAAAGAGTAAAATAAGGTACGAAAAGACTCACCGGTATGAGATAATCCTCCGCTGGTTTATGCTCTGCTCAAAATAGTCTCGTCTCTGACGTCTGTATGTTTTTTTTTTTTTTTTTTTTTTCGTTTTTGTTGTTGTTGTTGTTTAAATCACTGCGCAGCTAAATACACTTAAAAATGATTTCGTAATTCACTATTCTCAGTGATCCGAGAGAAGTTAACTGATCGCGCAAATGTAGCCCTCACTCACTCTATTTTATAAAAGTTTGACGGCGCGTCTGTGGTATTTCACTGCGTTTCTCACTGCAGTAGTTTATCCTGAACGCCTGCTGAGGATTCAACGTTTTAAATAAAACTTTAGTGGATATTTTAATGATATAAATTCATGAAAATTCATTGAATTATTTATGCACAGCTTATTATTATAAATATTATTTATTTATAATTATTATAAATTTGTGAATAATAATTAATAATAAATAAATAATAATGAATAAATAAATAATAATAATAATTGTTTATGATAATAAATCAAATGATATTGCTCCGAAATTATAAATATTATTTGTTTATAATTGAATGAAAACGTCGCGTGGGAAAAATTGGAAAAACAAAAAAAATAAAAAAATTTTTTTAGAATTCTGTGTAGAGACTTTGACGATCGAAAAAAATGGAATAGTGTGAGTAAAATGTTGGCTAAATACTGAAGGCGATGAAACGTTCGATCGGAGGTTATTGCCGGGTTTCAAAACAATCCGGAGCTCTGGAAGGCAACACTTGTAATCATAACGTCTACGAATGTAAACAGCACGGCTTAGAGTGTATTAAACACGAGGTAACAGACAAGACGTAAACAAGAATGAAAGAAAAATGTGATTTTTGCTAGATTTTTTTATGAATTTACCTCAACGAATGAATAAATTTATAAAATTCATGAAATTTTTTCGTTGCAATAATTTTCTCACCGAGAGTTGGTCGGCAATCCAATTAATAAACTCGGTGAAAAAGCCTCGCAGGCTTTCGGCTTTACGATCGATGATAACGTCACGCTAATGACCGTCGATAAAATCACTTAATTAGCTGTTAATATAGTAACACTTATTTTCGCCGCCTCGAATTACTCCGAGAATATTGGTTCGATTGATTTTTCATTTAATTACAATATTCACAGTCCATAATTATTATTTTTTTAATCTTTATTTTATTTATTCAAACATTTTTTTTCAAAATCAATATTTTTATGATTCTTTTCTCGATCGACACGATCCAGAAAAATGTTTAACTCTCGAGGGGCGTGTGTGTGTGTGTGTTTTTTATCGTATGGGGGGGTTGAACACGTGCGGCGCGTCGAAACGCTGGCGAGGGACTAGAGACCCGAGCAAATCTGCACCCCCGGAAACTTTGTGCCCGCGCAACACCCTCCCTCCCTTCCAAGAACGCTAAACTCCCTCGATCCCCCTTCTCTTTCTCCCAGACCACCCCCCCCCCCTAACCGTTTTTCTTCGGACCACAGAGTTGACATTTATTTTTCTTTCTTCCTCTCTTTATGCTCGAACCCGCTCGACGAATCACCATATCTATATATATTGAGTGCCCCCACCGGCTCACCAACCCATTGAGAACGTGAGGAGCGGAGCACCGGAGACACCGCGAGGACAGGCCAAACGAAGATGTTCTCCCAAACATGTTGTTGTTTTTTTTTTTTTCTTCCTTTCTCTTTGCACTTCGTCTTTGCACTTTTTTTGTCCTCTTGCTCGTTCCTTTTACTTTATTTTCTCGACATAGCAGAAACGAATTGTCGTGCGACGATCAAGTCTGCTCGATCAAATCGCCCTTGCCACGATCTGCCGCGCGACAAGCTTCGCGCAGAGGAACAAGTTTTTTTATCTGGAAATATAAAAAAAAGGTGTCCGGCAAGCAAATAGAAAACAAAAAAACAAAAAAAAGGACGTCGACGTGTCCGGAAAAGATTCTCTTTGGTCCTCGGGACACGATTACTCGACGATATCGCTTTCTTTTAGTCCTCGTTATAAAACTAACCTGGTTAAGGGATTTTTTACATTTATTTAGCGCCAACGAAGATAAATATCGCGCTACACAAATGAGGAGAAATTTTTTAGCCGGGAAAGAAAAAATGAAAGACTCTCAAAAGTTGAACTACTTTTCAGGAAGTAAAAAAAAAAATATGGAGAGGAAGGAGGAAGTACAAACTTGTATACAGTATTTTTTAAAATCTGTCATTTTTGTAAAATTGAAAAAATGATAAAATTCAAACCGTTGGACCGATTTTCTCCAAATTTAATACCAACCTTTTTATTATGATACTCTATCCATAAAAAAAGAATTAGCAATGAATCTGAAAAATTGCGAAAATTAGAGCGTCGACAAGATTTTTTAAAAATTTCAAAATTCTGTACAATTCGTATTTTTCTAGCGATTCCAACTAAATTATTAGAGATCGAAGGGCTCGTATGGATTAACATCTGTGCGAAACGGGAGCCCTGTAGCTTGAACCGTTCTCGAGTTCTGAACGTTTGAATGTTACAGTCCCATAATATAGACACACACATCCGGACATTTTTTCTACATATGATTTTTCGATGTTTTGGGATATTCTGCGCACATTGACATTGAAATTTGAAAAGAAAAAATTTCACCGTCACATATCTTCCTCCATGAGGAAGCAAAAAGGAATAAAAGCATAAAGAATCGTTACTAGTCAGGCTTTGTCACGTTTCCGAGTATATTATCTCGAGTCATACATTTGTGGATAAATAAGAGGGAAGAAAAAGCAGTCAAGAGGGATTACGGAGCTCGAGGGATAATTGAAGAATCCTCGTGGTGTCGTATCTGTATTAAGAGGCTGGTGGTGCTCGGCACAAGAAGAGAAAAGAAATCACCAGCCGAAGAATAAGGCAACCAGCAGCAGCAGCAGCAGCAGGGGGTTGGATAAAGAGCTCGGTGTAATCAGGAGGAAAATAATTAAGAGAGAATAATGAGGATATCAGGTTATAATAGCTCGTTGTAAATCCTGCCACCCTTTTGTTGAACCATCATGAGAAAAGATATATAGAATATAAGTGACACGTATAATATATGTTAAGGATGAAATAAAAGATGCTACCCGTCCTCGTACTCGTGCTGCCAGCACGAGCTCATTATTTAGCCACAATAAATATATAGTCAGATAGAAAAATAAAAAAAATCATAAAATAATCTCCGAGTCTCTTAGGAGCTGGTAAAAATGTCTCCAAGACGTTTGAGTGATAAAAAATGCATTAAGGGCTCTTTACTCCATTCATACGCAAATTAATTAGCTCGAAAGCCTCTCACAACGATTTTTATCATTCATTTTTAATTGGTTTTGTCTTTACTTGTCAATCGCTACGACCAATAACTCAATTGAAAATTTATACTCGATCTAGTCACTCCAACTTTTTATTTTATGGATATAGAGCCTCGTTGAGACGCGTCTCGTAAGCTTTTCTTCACTCCGCCTCCTTCAGTAAGCTCTGCTCGGAAATAAAGACCGAGCTTTATCCTCGTCAATGGGGCAAAGTTACTTTTCAATCGCGACGCCTCACTTGCACTATTCTCGCTTCTCATACATTTCTCAAGCCCTTTCATTCCCACTCTCTCTCTCTCTCTCTCTCTCTCTCTCTCTCTCTCTCTCTCTCTCTCTCTCTCTTGCTCTCCGGCCGATCTGCAGGGCCCAGAGACTCATTTATGCCGAGACTCATTTATGCCAAGCAACTCATTTCTTTACCACGCGCCAGTAAACGTGCGTGCTTCGGATCGAAAAACCGAAGCTCTTCATTTCTTACTACGTCTCCTATATTTATATTTACGTCTACAGGCTTTCTCGCATTCCGGCGGCCATGATTTACGGTCGATTGGTTGGATTTATTATGGGTGGCATGAATTCTGCTCAAGCTAACTTTTTGACACTCATTTTTTACTTTGGACCATTGATTTTTAAGGGAATTTTGGAAATCCAGTTTCAAGGTCATTGTTCAGGCTGTTTTTTTGGCTGAACTATGGGAGATGGATAAAAAACTGTGAAAGACTTTCTTTTAGGGATTTTTATTTCCTACAAGATTGGTCCTATGCAGTTTTGCGCTATCTCTAGCCGATTCGTCGATAATGATGAAAAACCGGATTTCTCGGAGAAACGGTGTTTCAAGGTCATTTTTTCAGGCTCGTTTTATGACGAAACCGTGGTTGATGAAGAAAAACTGTGACGAACTTTATTTTAGGATTTTTCATTCTCTACAACATTGGTCTCGTGCAATTTGGCGTTATCTCTAACGGATTGGTTGATAGAAACGAAAAACTAGAAAATGGTCAGGTTTCGAGTGAAGATTCGGTCTTGATATTGATTTCTTATGATTGGGGATAAAATCTGGATGAGCCTGTACCAAGGCGTGTATCTTAGTAAACTAATATACCGAGAAGGGAAGAAAAAGAGGCCGTAGAGCGAAGCGAGAGCTTCGTCGACGTCGTCGTTGTCGCCGAATACGAGGGAGAGTGAAAATGAGAACAAATGATCCGTCTATCGCTTTCGCTTTAAGGGCAAGAAGGATAGAGAAAGGAGCCAACAAGGAAACGTGATGCTTTAGCAAATCCGTATGAATTTCAGGGAAAGCTTCGTGGACAAGGAGAAAAAAAAATGAAAGAAAGAAAGAAAGAAGAAAAAAAAAACAACCAACCTGGATGAAAAAAGATGTAATGCGAGTGACGGAAAATTGCAAGGAATTTATTTCTTTTTCCACCGCCCAAGACAGACGTCTCATAAGTCTTGATCCAGTAGAATGATTGAATTTTTTCTTTTTTCTTCTCCTCTCCACTTACCATCCCCCTGTGTATCGTAAAAATTTCAAACATTCATTTTTCATCAAAAACTCAAATTTCCCTATTACATTGAATCAAATTATAATTGTAGAAAATTTTATTATTTTTATCCACTGAGGGGGGGAGGGGGGATCTGGATTAAAAAATGAAATAAAAAAAAAAGTCATATTTTTTAATAAAAATCTCGCTCACGTTGAGGGGAAAATATATAAGCGGAATGTTATTCTGGCCGCGTGTTTATCGTTGGTAAATGGTATAGTCAGTATCTCCGCAAGATCGTTCGGATGTTCGTAAAGCTGAATTGGCCGTTAGTATTGCCGACGAAACTCCCCTGTACCAAGATACCCAGGGATGTGTTGTACGACCAGGGGGCAATTATGGTTAAGGCCAAAGTGGCTAAACAGTCTTGGGCTTCGAATTATATTGCTCTCTCTCTCTCTCGCTCCTGTTGTTCGAACGAAAACATAGATCTTGTAGCAACTCCTCTCAGCTGTCCTCTACCCTCGTTGCTATATCCTTAACGGTATAAACGCTCCGGACCCAGGACCGTGCACCAGCTCGAGACTTGCAAATTATACAATACCAACTTGCTGCCTACTAAGTTTCTAATTAACTTTCAACCTATATACCATCCGGCCCGTAAAAAAATATATATATTTCGTTAAAAATAAATCAATTTTTTTTCAAAATGAAACAATTTTTCAAAAAATAAATCAATCTTTCAGAAAATAAATATATATTTTAAATGAGTAAATCAATTTTTTCATAAATAAATATAATTTTCTAGAAATGAATATATATATTTGTTTTTCAAATAAATAGAATTAAACAAAAATAAAATGTAAACAAATGGAAAAAGAAAAAAAAAAAAAATTTCAATTAAATTAAATTTCAAAAAAAAACAATCAAATAAAATGATTATACGATCGAGATGGAGAAAATATGGAGTTGGAAAAAAATGACATGTGCGTCGGAGCTAAATCGGATCGGTGCAGAATATAAATTCGAGGGGGATCGATTGGAGGGGGAGAAGGGATAATGCCAGTGTCGATGTTGGCTGTTGGCTGTTGCTTTTATAAATATCGATAGACGTAAGTTTTTCACGGTCAATGGAACAAGTTTTCATGGTTGGTTGGGATTCGGTCGGTGCGGCACGAGCAGGGAGCCTCGGATGACACGGAATATATTTATGAGGCTTTCGGGGGAGGGGGGGAATGTTTTTGGCCACGGTGGCCTTTGCCCTCTACGAGAATGGAAGGAAGCCAAAAGAGCTAAGAGATTGCGGGCTAGGAAACACAAAACCGCTCCCGAGATTCATGCGCTCCAACGAGAAATAAAAGAAAAAAAACGAAAACAAAAACAAATGCCTCTCGTAGGTCAACAAGACCGAGACAGACCGGACGCGGTAAACACAAATTTATTAAAGCTTCGGCCAGACCAGCAGGAAAGGCTACCTCAATCTTCGTACGACCTCCACCCTCAACCCTTTCTCACGACCCTTCATATATATATATATATATATATATTTATTTATTACGATACATTTTTTTTCACCCTGGTCCATTTTGCCCCACATCTCCGCACAAAGTCCCGAACAAATTTATCAGGATTAAGGACCAGGACAATGCTTTTTTATCCGATATTTTTAACCCGCCAGGACCAAGTCCTTGGTAACGAAATAAAAAATATAACGATGCTTCACTAGAGAAATTTCCTTTTTTTTTTTCAATTTTTTTTCAATTTTTTTTTTTTCGAGAAATGAGCTCGACGTTATTGCAGTCAAAGACGAGGTCAAAAGTGAAAGACGTTGCCGCCGGTGAAACGAAGCGCCTCGGTACTAAATAATACTCGGCGCAGAGACGAAAAAAAACAACAACAAAAAAAAACAGAAAAAAGAAAAATATAAAAAACGTAACGCGAGCGCGTCAAGGTATGAAAATGACAAATGGAGGAAAAACGTTAATGGCTAAGAAATAATGAGAACTCGGATGGATATATTCGTGACTAAGTTTCTTGATGGCGAATAGTATGAAATAAATAATGAGCAATTTTGTTTGTTGTCAAATTATCCGAGTCGTAAGAATGACAATTGTCACGAATCGTTTGATTTTTCGTTAATAAATAAATAATTATAGAATTAATCAATATCCTCCTCGAGGATCGATCAAAATGGAAGATACATTGCATTCATTTTATTCCATACAATTGCCCACACTTAATTCATGAATTTCGATGATCCAGCATCGCGAAATATGAGGCGAGAAAGTTGTCGGAAAAGTTTGAATCGCACGCTCTTATTTCTGGCCTCACTTTTTTTTTATCGTTTTTTTTTTTTTTTTTTAATTTTTTTTTTTTTCAATTTTTTTTTTCTCCCTCTTTTCTTTCTCAACTCGATAGAGAATTGTTGGAAAGTGTGTTGAGCGTATATCCAGGAAACGAGCACTGTATAAATGAACGTATAGCATGAACATTTGCACTTTAGACTGCTTATCCTCCGGGCGAGTTTCGAGTTTTAGTCGAGGCTAACACAACCATTGCCCCCCCCCCCCCGCCCCGCCCCCGCCCCGGGCTCCGAGCTCCATGATGCTTTTCTTTCTTCATTATCCTTTTTTTTTTCCTCCTTTTTTGTCATCCACCCTATGGAAACTGGGCTACGAGTGAAAACTTAGGTTCGATCTTTCGCGCAACGTGTACACATTATCTCCTTGATAAAATGGCTAAGAACTTAGACAATTTTCGAATTTTTTCTTTGGAATATAAAAAAATGAAAAAAAAAATGGAAAAAAAATGTTTTGAAAGGAGAAGAAGAAGAATAAAAATGCACAATTGGCCAGAGTGAAGGCGATTCGATTCTCCTCAAACACAAGCGACAACGTTGTTACTGTGGAAAAAAAAAAATTTTGACGCCTCCGCGTCGTCAATTTTTCGTCGGGATAATTCGTAAAATAGTTAATCGAGTTTCAAAATGGTTATGAACGTTCGGCAACGATTTTAGTGCACGAAGCATCGTTTTATATGTCGTCGACTTGATTATCTCGAGTCCAGAATGACGTGAAAAAATTATGCCAATTAAATATTGCGTGCGAATGGTAAAAATTAATTTGTGCGAAAAAAAAAAAAAAAAAATGCAAAATTTAAAGCTCTCGATGCTTTCGCTCTTATTTAATTGTCTTTGAAAAAATGCAATATTGACCGGTCTCTCGTATTGGGGAGGGGGATTGCCCTGTGTTTTTCGTAAAATTGAGATCTATAAATTAGCGATACTGTCGAGGCTTCGACGCCCAACAGTATATCGGCTTTTAATGACCAGACTCTCACACTCTCGTAGTAATTTCGGACACGCCGATGCTCGCTTCATCGTCCTAAATGATTTTTATCCCTTGTCAATTTTTATTTTACTTTTGCGAGCTTTCTGCCGCGCCCCATACGTTGCCCCAAATTCGTTTATCCCGCGTTTCTCCGTTTACGCGATTCCCAACAATCCACACACTCGTTTCCAATCATTTTATGACAATTTTTTTTTTCTTTTTTTTTTTCGAAAAATAGGAAAAAATTGGAAAAAAAAAAAAGAAAAAACGATGCCGCACCGGCAGAAATAACAGAGAACAAATATGTGTCTTCACATTTCCGTTGAGCGTTTCTTTTACGACGAACGATCGATGGAAAAAAATGAAAAAAATGGAAAAATCGTAAAATAAAATGAAAAAAAAATATATTTCGCAGGATCAACGATCGGGGACGAAAAACAAATGCCTCGTATGATGACTCGCGTATATTTATATGGGGGAATAGGATTGACACGTTGAAACGTAACTTGGGCGTGGTCGCGATCGAAAATTGAAACGTTTATCGGGATTCTCCGCTCTCTCTCTCTCTCTCTCTCTCTCTCTCTCTCTCTCTCTCTCTCTCTCTCTCTCTCTCCCCCTTCCTCCTCTCCTCCCTTTCTCCTTCTCTCTCCTTCCTTCGATCCTCGCTCGTGCATTATTCAGAGTGGATGATTAAATTGTTTGTTCATTGACGTTTACAGGACACTTCGTTTCCTACGCCCTCCTGCTGCGACACTTTTTTTCTTTTTTTGTTTTTTCTTCATTTAGCAAAAGCCTATCGTGCGATACACGAGGACTAAAAATAACCGTAAAGGTATTTTTTGATCGGCCCAGTCGACGGCGATCCTGCAGACCAGAGGATAAAAAAAACGGAAAAAAAAAAAAAAAAAAAAAAAAAAAAAAAAAAAAAAAAAAAAAAAAAAAATAAGAAAAAAAAAAACGAAAAATTGACACGAATTTGCGAATCGTCTGGGATTTGCTAATTGGCACGACGTGTTCGAGGCAGCAAAGTCTCGTTTATTTAATTTAATCGTTCCTCGTAATTGCGTCCCAGAGAAAAATCAATCGAGCACGAGAATTGGAAAAAATATTTTTATTTCGTAATTTTGGCGATAAATGAAATGAAGAATTTTGAAAATTAACATTTTTTATTTATTTATTTTATTATTTATTTATTCATTTATTTATTTATTTATTTTTTTTGAGTTTTTTGGAAGAAAATTCTTTTCTAATTATGGGTCGAGCTTTGTTTTCTGCTACTTCCGGTTTCGTCGCATCGATTATTCATCGTCCATTCGTGAAAGGTAAAAGAAAAAAATTGATACAGGAAAAAACGTTTGTTCGAATGAATATCTCGGAGGTGATTATTAATCCGATGCTAGTGACAACCCGCTAAGAGAAGAGAGACTCTCCCCGACAAGGGGCTCGATAAGGAAAAGAATGAGAAAAAAAAAACAAGCGGCACGATGCCAACGTCGAGAATCACAATGCAAATTACTCCTGAACATGGAAGTTCGGCAGCAACGAGAGAAAAGAATATTCAGGGAAAAAAAAAAAAGAAAGGAAAAAAAAAAATAATAAAAAAAAAAACAGATGCCTACGTGCTCGAGTGTATGAACCACCGGGTCTTTCTACCTTTGCTGATTCTATACATATCGACGATGGAAAAATGAATAATATTCAATATCCGCGAACTCCAGTCCGCTACGTTTTTGTCATCCAATACTTTTTTCTCTCTCTCTCTCTCTCTCTCTCTCTCTCTCTCGCTCTTTGGCGCTTATTTCCGAGACGAGACTTTTCTCATGAATAATGACTTTTTTTTCGTCTCCGTGCTAATATCCGCGCTCCGACGAGATCGTTTCTTCATATCATGAGACGTCACATCTGTATCCATCGATCTCTCCCACTGAAAATTTCTTAATAATTCATCGTCACGTTTTCGTAAAATAATGAAAAAAAATAAAATAAAAAAATAAAAAATAAAAATCAAGATTTTTTTAATATTCTCGGTCCTTAATTTTCGTTGTCGCGTCATTCAAGTTCCTTAAGAAATTACGAACACGATTGAAAAAATACTATTGACATGGTTTCCGGAAAAAAATAAAACGAAGAATTTTTTTTTTTTCATACTTTTCAGCTTTTTATTTCCTAATCAGTTTTCTCAAGTTCTCGTTCCAGGCGTCTGAATTTTTTCAGCCACCGCCATCCACCGGGTGAGGCGATTTTAATCCGGACTCGCGCCCTTGTCGATTTTTTTCTCTTAAAATTCCATCCACAATTTTCTAATAAATTTTGTCACGTTTTTTTTTTTTTTCCTCGTCGACGATGAAAATTCCGGATCGTTCAGCTCCTACCGGTTCGTGCGAAATAAAATATAAACCCAAAGAGAATAAAAATAAAAATAAAAATGAAAATAAAAAATAAAAACGAATAAAGAAAAATAAAAATAATAAATAAATGAATAAAAATAATTAATAATAAAATAAATAAAATAAAGTAAAAAATAAAAAAAATAATAATAAAAAATAAATGAAAATAAAATCGTTGGGGGCTCGATGCTCATTTCGAATGAGCCACCCTGTATGTACAAATAACTAACAATTGCTGTGTTTTTCAACCTCAAGTTTTGCTGACTGAGAGTTTGAATGGTGGGATGAAAAAAAGTTGTGGCAATGTTGGAGAGAAACGCAGGCACGAGAGGGTCGAGGAGGCAGGATTGGTTGTGGAGGTTTGAGGGGCTTCAATTATTCGTCGATCTGTAAATTATCGGTCAAAGATTGGAAGAAGAAAAATTGGCGGATTCGTGCACAAGTTATAACTCGGTCATTCGTTTCGGGCGTTGGGACCAATGAAAAAATGGTAAATGTCGTGAAAAATGTTTTTTTGTTTGCGTGAAAAAAAAAAAGAAAAAAATTTGAAAAATAAAAAAATGTCGGAAAAGTGATGCAAATTTTAGGAACCGAAATAAAAATTCGGACGTGAATATGAATCATCGAGACTTTCGCTTTGGGTTAAATCAATTTTGAGAAAATGCCCATTTTTTATTTCACCACCGAAAAGTACTTTGAATTTTTAATGCCCAACGACTTTTACGAGACTCGTTTGACGGACGCCCTTTTTCTGCGATCGATTTTTTAAACCCTCCTCCCTCACCCAATCCCTCTCGACCGCCCTCTATCTCTGTGCTTTTTGACGTCATGCTGCAAATGTCACGATTTCCGGGAACCCCCCCTCCAAGTGTATCGAGGAAATTAGCGCCAGCCTTTCTCGGATTTGGCTCCATTCCTTCCTTTTCCTCACCCTCGCCCCGAGTGCATCCATCATCGAAACACCGAGCGTTACGCAATTAGTACGTCTCCGCTTTTCGTACACCCTTCCACAAACTCCAACAGCCATTACAAATACCTTTACATTGGCTTACAGATAAGCACACACAGGGCGCGCGAGGCATTTCCCAAGAAAAACAAACTTGAAGAAAAAAAAATGAAAAAATCAAAATAAATAAATAAAATAAATAAATAAAATGAATAAAT